>BQNB010059579.1:17766-37269 GCA_026074375.1 Tanacetum coccineum | reverse complement strand
CCGGTTTCAATTGAGCAATTAAAGTTGACACATTCAAACAATCATCTCCAAAAATAAGTTACTGTTTTTGAATTGAAATAATATATCTAACTTCGTCTTTATCAACCATGACCTCTTGATGCGATGCACATACTTTGCATAATTTGTATTATGTGTTTTTTTCATAATGAATAGTTTTAAAAAATTAAGGCTTTTTTTATATATGCTTACTAGCCTATAAACCCGTGATAAATCACGGGTAGCTTATAAAATGCTTGGGTTCAAATGTTTTGAGTTAGGCTAGTTGTAGCTTAAAAAAAGTTATTAGTGGTTTGTCGCGAAATACCCATAACTTATAAAAAGTTTGGGTCCAAATTAGTTTATATCATAAAACATTTAGTGCTGTTACCAAAATGTTTACAAATCAAACTTTAGTTTAACCCTCTTTCAGAAAGCCAAAAGTTCAATTTAGACCCAATATTTGTTATAGACTCAATGAACCAATCATAGCCACTCATTTTTTCATTAAAAATAAAAAAAACCATTTTTCACCTCTTTTTTAAAAATTAAATATCTCACACACTGTTAATCGTTACGCAAAACAAAACATACCATCGCGACGAGAATTAAATTATCTTTCAATAGAGTGGCGACACTATGTACTTTCGACGAACTTTTTTTATGATTTTATGAAGTTATATACGATTTTATGAAATCATATATGATTTTATGAAATCATATATGATTCGTTATACGAATCATATATGATTCGTCATACGAATCATATACGATTTTCGCAATTCGTGACTGAAACAAAATTGAAAAAAAGTTCGTCGGAATCACAAATCATATATGATTTTATGAAATCATATATGATTTTATGAAATCATATATGATCCGTTATACGAATCATATATGATCCGTTATACGAATCATATATGATTCGTTATACGAATCATATATGATTTTCGCAATTCGTGACTGAAAAAAAAATCGAAAAAAAGTTTCTCGAAAGTATATCGTGTCACCCGTCTACTGAAAGATAAAAAAATACTCGTCGCGATGGTGTATTTTTTGTCGTGTGACGATTTACCGTTTGTAAGATATTTTATTTTAAAAAAAAGGTGAAAAATGGGTTTTTTTTATTTTTGATAAAAAAATGAGTGGCTAGGATTGGTTCATTGGGTCTATGACAAATGTTGGGTCTATATTGATCTTAACTCTTATTTTTTGGTATGTTTCCTAATTTGAGTTGGTTTATGATTTGGTAAGTTTAGGTCGGTTGCCTATAAATAGAGGCCAATGACATTACTTTTTTTTTTTGTATTTTGGAATTAAAGTTTGGTACCTTTGAATTTGATTTTGTAATTTGGTTTGATATTTTGAATAAAAGCTTTCGCTTTGTTTGTTTGATTTTGTTTGTTTCTTTCGTCTTTGAATTACCAACAAGTGGTATCCAAGCTAGGTCCGTTTAACCATGAAGAAGAAGAAATTTTTTTTGTTTGGATTTGGTTTTAAATGTTAATGGTAAAGTACATGGTTTATATCAAGGCTGTCAAGATCGCAAGTAAACTCGTAAGATCGTACGATCTTACGTGTTTACTAGCTAAGATCGTGTAAGATCGGCATATGATCGCATCTGGGGTGGGATCGTATGTAAGATCGTGGGATCGCACGTAAACTCGTAATATCGTCACGCGATCCGAGTTCACCTATTTCTATTTTTTTTTCTTCATTTCTTCTATCTTTTGAGTCCATATCACTTGCTTAGGTCAAAAAACAAACGAGATTTAGTAATGTCTAATAAGTAACCATTGACGTTTCATTTTCTAAACCTGATTATAGTCTATTCCTAGGGGGTGTTTGTTTCTGCTTATATGCGGGCTTATGAGCTTATTTGATTTCGTCTTATATCTCACAAGCCCCAATTTTCTAGCTTATTTTGAGACTTATGGGTTTATATTAATTGATCATATCGTAATAAACTTATATAAGTCTCAAAATAAGCGGGAAATTGAAGCTTATGAAATATAAGCCGAAATCAAAATAATCCGAAAAGATGTGTATTACTTTTACTTTGGTGTTTCAAATTTGATCTTTGACATATTAAGAGGATATTATATGAATTTATCTTTGAAGTTGTGTAGAAATGAAAACAGTTTGACTCGTTTATCATTGTTTTACCAAACATGACAAATTGGTAGGATCTTACGATCTCGATTCGATCTTACGATCTCGATCTTGCCAAGACAAAAACGATCGACTTTCACAATGTGTTTGTATTCTAGGCAAATATATCTTTTGCCTCTTCTACAATTCATGTAGGCATGCAATTAAGAACAGTTGTTCGTATTTCTTCATTGGGCACCCCTTGAGTTTTCTTGTCGGATTTGTTCGCTCTTCTTGGTATACATCGTTTGGTGTTGTAACCGGTTCTAAAGTTTCTTCTTTAATTCGACATCTCTTTCTTCTTCAAATAGCATCCATGGTTGCGTTTCTTTAAAAGAAAAACGCAGACTTGATTCTTGAATGATGGATGAAACATGAATTGTTGTGTTGTTTGATCCCTTGGGCTCTGATACCATGTTGAGAATTCACAGGTTCTGATGGGGGAGGGTTTCCAGGATCGATCTTGATCAAACAAGCATCATGCTCATGAAACTCAACCACTTGAAAAAGATAATGAATTTCCAAATAATAATGATGATTGATTATTGTGATCACCAAGTAACTCTACCTTACATCTCAAACACCTCACATACCACATCACACATCATCCAGAAGTAAATTCCCAAGTCACACCATTAACTCAAACACAATCTATACTATCAAAGTGATAATGAATCAATTCAAATTATGGATTCACCATCACACTTTGATCACACGCTAGTAAGAGGTTTTAGAACACTAAAGGACTTATATGAGAACACCGATGAATTACTATTAGCTGAAGATGAACCCCAAAATTACAAGGAAGCATCAAGCGATCAAAAATGGATTGAAGCAATGGAGGTCGAGTTAGACTCCATCAATAGAACAATACTGAATAATTACTTTACTTACCCAAAGGACCAAAAGAAATCGGCTTAAAAGGGGGTTATCAATTTAAGATCCAAGAGAGATGATAATGGAAATTATATCAAACATCAAAGCTTGTTTAAGTAGCTAAAGTACATACAGAGCTTGGCATAGACTGTGAAGAAGTCTTCGCACCAATAGCAAGATGGAAACAATCCGTCTTCTACTCGGCCTAGCTGCTAACAATAAATGGGAAGTAATCACCTTGACGTAAAATCTGATTTTTTACATGAGACTTAAAGGAGGATAAGTATAAGTCAAACAACCCGGAAAGGATTCATTAAGAGGGCAAGACATGGAAAAGTCTATAGACTTATTAAAAGTCTATATGCGATAAGACAAGCACCACGTGCTTGGAAAATAAATTAGACAACATATTGAGTCATTTTATTTCAAGAAATGCGCACTGGACAAGCCATTTATTTCAACTAAGAAATCAAATGATCGATACTGCTAATAGGAGTCTATGTAGATGATCTATATCATTACCGGCAACACAAAGAAGGATTTGACAAGTTCAAAGCCTCAAATAGAAGAATAAATTCAGAAATGACGATTATGGATTATTAGCTACTACTTTAGGCATAGAAGTCACACAGACCACATGGGTATTCATACCGTTGTCAAATATGGCAAGTTATAGATAAGCGTGTTACATAACCGTTTCTATGTCTATTTCTCAAAGGGATGCGTCAAATTCATTCGTAACATTCACTTTCTTAAAATTAGATACTCGATTATATACTTGATAAAGATCTGTCTGACTGAGTAAGTTCTAGATAAAACTTTGAATTTTGTAATATTTTGATTAGAAAGGTTAGATTAATTCGATCAACAACCCCATAAGGAAAACATTAGAGAAACAAACTAATAATCCCTTTGCCTCATTGCCTATCGTATTTTCACAAGGTTTTGTTGTCTTATTTTCTTTTGGTGAGTGACTTTGCATCCTCGTTGATCGTATTTGTTTTTTTTCTTTATAGAAATTTGTGTTTATATATTAAGCTTCAGAAATCCATCCTTCGTTTTTAGATATCTTTCAAATCATGGTTATTCTCATATTGCTAGACTGCTTATGTTCATATGCAAACGTACCACATTTCTGGGATGTTTGAATAATTTCTTCACGGAAAGGCTTCATGAGTCGGGTGTGAATACAAAAAGGCTTTGACTACAAAGACCTATACTAGTTTGTTTACAGATTAACCCGATTTTGTGTCGTGTCACAGTCCAAAGAACAGAAATTGTATTATACATCATTTGAGGTTTCACTTTCACATATTTTTGAAATTGTTAATTTTTGAAGTTATAAGTAGAAGTCTTCAAGTTTTGGTCAACTTAAGTTATAAGGACCATTATGTCATTCTTTCATAGTTGGTTAGCTGAGTTAAAAGTTTAGCTGCATTTGAAGAGTTGATAGAAGATGAATGACCTAAACGCGTTGAGTAGCTTATATAAGCTTATCATCCTTTAGGGTTTCTCATTTTAGTCATATCCGATCTTATTGTTTTCTCTCTCAAAAGTTTGTTATATTATTTCTTGTGTTCTTGATATCTTCTAGATATCAAAAGTATCTTGTTAGTCTGATTATAGATAAATATCTTCATTTGATGTAGTAATCTTTTGAGTGTTTGATTGATTCTTATATGTGAGGTAGTTGTGTCTTCCTAGAAGAGATAACTAATTCTTTCTTCAGTAATTGTTTAGTTAGCGCCCAGTTGGGGATTAATCTTCTTGTATTATAAGTAATAAATAGAAAAAGGGGTGGTTGGTTGAGTGCATATGTAGTGTTGATTAATCTTTTCTAATATAGCTTACATGGTATTAGAGCCAAGTTGCTCTAAATTATGAAATCTTGATTTTTAGGGTTTGAAAATTTTGGGTGATTTTTGATCTATTGGTGGTATTGGCCGATTGAGAGTGGAATCTTAACCGCCGTGTTGAGATTCATCTGTTTTGGTTTAGATATGGTGATTTGTGGGCATTGGTCAATTAGGGTTTCTTGAAACCCTAACTTTACATATTTGGGGATTTGTTTCCTTGATTATTTTTGGGCTCATTCTTACCATTTGTAACCCTTGTGCAAGTGGTCATTCTTGTTTTTCCGCTGAATCTATTGCACTGTAAGTTGATCTTTCTTCCTTTAAGAGTTAACGTTGAGGGGGCACAAACGGATTGGCTAACATCTTGACCCTCTAACTTGATTGGTGTGGATACCTGCTCTAGTAAATCCTATTTGTACACCCTCTAATTATGGTCTTAGTGAGTCTCTGGTGTCTGTTTAAGTTTAGGACTAGTGATGTGTTGTTGTGCGTAGGTAACATTTATTATCAAGTTTTACTATTTATATTTTGCTGACTTTACCTAAAAACAACACTAACGGGCAATGTACCCGATCAGTTGTAGTTTCGTTGGTATGTAGGGTGTTGATCACTAAGAGCGAGTGTTAATACTTAAGTCTACCAATATTTTAGTTATTTAAGTTAGTCCTAATTTATTCTATGTTATACCTAAGTTTAACCTAAACTAACGCAAAACACAAAAAAAGGGGGTTTTCAAGGCATGAGAGACTGTCACGTTGTTTTGGTCTTACCTAGCCTATAGATTGGGCGATTACACAAACATAAGTTGATAATCATCAGTAGATGGAAGAAGCAGTCAGCCTAAAGTATAGGAAAACGTTTATTATTAACCATATTTAATCTAATTAAACACATGTTTTCTGTTTATAAAGTGCAACGATCTTTCTTATCTCTGCTTGTGAATTATATCTAGTTTTTAGGCGGGGTGGCTACTTATTAATAAAACCTAGATCTGGCAAATTCTGTCCAATTTAACCACATTGCATATAAAGTACTCATGTTTATTGATTATTTATCTATCTTAGAAGGGAATAATGTGATATATTAGATTTCTAGCTCATAGAGACTTTACTAACTTACTGTTAACTGGCTCTTTTTACATATAGTGTCAATGGTCCAGATCTTTACACAAGGAATTAGAACGTCATTTTTTTATCCTAGGTCACCTGCTAGTCCAACTTGTTCACTAAACCAAATGCAAAGACAGGTCAATATTTGTGATCCTATTACTCTAGATATATAAATTACATATATAGAGAGCTATCCCCGCATCTAGCTAACGTTCATGGTATAACAAGATTCAGTTGAATGATAGGTCGCATACTTAAGCACGTAAACGAGTATAAATTGATAAACATAAAACAACACACAACGAATAAGATACAATCGAGATAAACCTAAACCAAACCAAATTATCATAAACATGGCTAATACCTAAAGGTATTAGCCAATTACCATTGTAACTATGCAAACGTCATAGATGAACGATTAAGGTAAAGAAAACTATAAAGCATGATACCAATAACCAAATGCATATTTAGAGTATAGAAATTACAAGGGTTTCCTATGGATTGAATTGCGTTGCAAGACCTTCATGGCCTCTCTTTTATTATAAAAAACAAACCTGGTGGTTAATGCCTTCTTCTTAGTCTTTGGTATATAAATTGCACACTAAATTTGTATTTAGGTCTCGGTATTTATAGCCTTTGGAATTCGATCGATACGCCGTATTAAAGGAGTTCAATATGGCATATTGAGGTTTGTTGGAGTGGGGACTACGATTATAATCTATTCCTATATTGTATCTTCGATTTCAGCAGTATTGGATTTCTTGATAACGCGCGGTATTGGTCTTCATATATTCGTGGTGTTTTGTGGAAAGTCATATTTTCTATAGTAACATATAGTCGTATCTTCTTTGCCTGGACTACAGGGCATATTCGATGTCTAATACAATGTCTTCGATGATTTGGGTTTTCAGCGTCACCAAAATGCGTGCCTTTTCGTTTTTAAACTTCACCATTTGCTTACATATTTTCTACATTTTAAATATAATATAATGATTATGTACCAATTCTTCGGCATATTATGAATGTTTATATGAGCTATTTAGTTGGGATAAATTTTGCTATATAAGTGTCGTTATTGACTGTCATTCAATTTCCCCCCTACCCCACCCACCCGTGCTTGAATTCCTACTTTTTGTCCTTAAGTTGACTTTCGCTAAACTTATTGAAAATGTATACTTTACCAAGGTTTTAAGCTGGTTTTCCTTTAAGATAACATTTTGTTTTATTACTTGCACTCCAACCATACCACCTCACAGAATAGGGAAGGAAATTGAAAACAATAATTTCTATCTTGTATTATTTGGTAGCATTTATGGAATTGTTAATTGCTACGGACAATTGACGTGTTTTCTATCATAAGCTTAGCAAGGATACACATCTCCACCACTAAAGCTAAGGAGTAACAAGTTTAAAAAGGTAAACTGGATTAAGGTTTAAGGGTTTGATCATTCTTTTCAATCCTATCGATACCAATATTCCAGAAAAGGCAAAAAAATGACAAATGTATGCCTAAATCCATGACCGTGACACTTCCTGTTTCTCAGTTCTTAACTCAAATAAGCTAAAGAATAGGATCAAGTAATCTTTACCAATAGTAGTAAACCAACAAGGCTGACAAAATCATATATACACATCCCAATCCATCGAATAGAGACACATGATTGCTCAGATCCTCATTCGAGTAAAACCAAAGGTTAGGATGAAGAATTATTTTGCGGTATGGATAAACTAATCACTTTTCCTAATATTTAATACACCACACGTGGGTGGACCAAAATCACACATATAACAAACACTATTCCCCATGAAATGTGGAAACAATGTGGTTTGCTCTAATCCATCATTACGAGTAAAACCATAAAAGTTAGGAATTTGTCATGAGGGATAATTAGTGTAAAATATAAAACAAAAAGAATAGATCAATGTCCAAAACCATTTAAAGGAACAGTGTTGCTACTACTTTGACCTTTACCCATAAAAAGACATAAATTAGACGTGTTGGATCCCTTACTGAATAGATCTTGAACCTTTAGCTTGCAAAGGGTTTGTTACTTTCGATAAATCCAAAGCAACAATAATGAAACACTATTGATTATGCGGAAACTAATCACCAATGCTAAGAAGAACAATATTAAGTAAACACAAGAGATCTTCTATTAAACTCACACTTTATATTATCACTTGAATCGTACTAGGTTACAAGCTATGATTGCTAATTGATTTCTATTGATCTATATCGACTACTATGCTTGCAGGTTCTTTTATACACCTAGGTAAAACCCTATTGGGCTTTCAAAACGTGGTGGAAGAGATTATGTATTACTTTTCCAGATAATAAACTCTTGCATATTTCCTAAAGCACTAACTTTTATATGCTTGCTAGCACTAACTTTTATAATAGCATTAACTATAATAGCAGTCACTAAGGAAGTACTGAAAGTTTAATCTATACATCTACAGTACTAAAGACTTAGTCTTTTTTTTTAATCTTTTTCAGCCAGCACTAAATATTCTCTTTAGCCCAAGTAACTCAATGTTGATCCTAGCTACCTATGTAAGTTGTTAAGTCTTCTAAAACCTAATCATATCATCCTTCCTCTAAACATGATGTTTACTTGTCAACCTTCTTGTTTCTTTTTTTCATCTTGAGCTTCCTTGAAAAAATAGTGGATGCTATCTAAAACACTTTACAACCTTTTAAACTTCTATTTGATTTAGCTTCCAGTCTTTTATAGCAAACACAGCAAAAATACCAATCTAAGTTGGACTATGTAGTTAGGTTTTGACAAACTCCAGCCTTAAACGGATTTGATATTTATTTTACACTGTAGCATTGTTTTTGCTCTGGAATAGCCAATGGGCTTCATTGCTATAACATGGTGCACTGATAACCATATAGTTTTTAGTAAACTACCAACTATTAATGCGATTTATAGATGTCTTTTCCAAAGTGCCGTTTGATTTGGATATAGCCAACTCTTTACTGTGATCATGGTGAGTGAAGAACCAGTATAGTTTTTTAGCAAACTATCAGCTGTTAAACGGATTTGAGATAAGTCTATTACCCAAAAAAGGCCTTTGCATTTCTAAGGACTACCCAAGTTTTGTGTTGTTTAGACATGGTGATCTGATGGACCATTTGTTGTGTGGTAGAAAACCAACACTCAAAAGATCCTTCTCACTTCCATATTGGCCCCAAAACTCATTACATCTTGTTCTTAAATAAATTGAGCAGATCAAGAACTGCTTCACCTTCAGCATTCAGACAGTCACAATCTCAACTCCATCATTCCCCGTCTCAAGGAGTTTCTCTTATAAGTGGATGCCTTCTTCTCTGCAACGCATGTATAAATTTTAGTACCATCTCCTACATGCCAATGAGTATGTAACATCCATAGTTTTCATAGAAAGTCCAACTCTTAATAATCATTTATCTTGATTCTTCCAATTTCATCATGTGCAGTTCTCTCATAAACATCATTTTTTTCACCAATTTTTAAAAAAGTCTCCCAGTGAAATAAATCAATTCCTTAAAGAGTTGTTGAAAATTTTTGGCATCACTAAACTTATGCTAGCTAATGATAGTCCACAATTATCAAATCTGAAACCATTTAATGAAAGTCTTGTTTGATCACTTGTACTTCCATTAGCTATATTCACTTTTGTATATAGTCATGAGTACTTCATATCTTCAGGAATGTTAAATATGTAGCATTCCCAGTTAAATATTGGATACCTCGTGGCCCAAATACTTCATAATCACAATCTTTATTCTTATCTAGGAACTATATTTAGAGAAGCTCTTAGTAGTTCCTCTTTTCAAGATCAGAATCAGATCTTTTGCTATTATAGACTTACTTTGTAGCTTTCATCTTCAGTCTTATACCTGATATTTTTCATATGTTCTCTTTACGTCCCTTCCTGCTTAACTTTAAACTATAGTGCTTTTAGGTTCTTAGGAACCATCTTCCTCATCCATACCAGTCGTTCTTGTTCATCTTATCAAATTTTCTTTTAATCTCTCTCAGACAAATAGGCACCAAAAAATCTACATCTCTTTCTGTTCTTGATGTATAAGGCCTAAATCTCTTCAAAATGTCTTTTTGTCGTCAACATGATTATGTCTATATTCTACCTGTATGTTTTAATATAGGTTCATATTAGACTCCTCAGTTGTGTTCTTGTTGGAGGTTTATTTCTAACAGCAGCAGCTTTTTCTTCAACAAGTAACTTCTTCCTCCTTTCAAAAAATTCTGCTAATAGCTTTGACCTTTCTTCTATTGTGTACATCTCTCTCTCTTCCATTTGTAAGTCTAGATGCTAACTCTTCTCTAGCTTCTCCATCTTAGCTTGAATTCCATCATATTAACTTGCAATGTCAGTCATTAGTTGCTGGATCCCTGGTTCTCTGTCTTTCCTTTTTTTCCTTTTCTATCTTTGCTAGCTCCTTTTCATGTATCAGTCTTGCTATTTCAGCATCTTTAGCAATCTGAGCTGCATCCAGATCACTTCTCTTGACTTTCTTTACTGGTGACTCCTTCAAGACCCCTTTACCTTTGTCTTTAGGATCTATTGTTGGAAGTGGCTTCAATGTGAGAATAGATCTTGCAGGTCTTGAAGAATCATCAACATCTTTAATTGACACTCCTTTTCATTTGTTTTTCTTTTCTTCTTAATAATGTTTGAGCCATGGGGATTTCTTCATCATCTAATTTTACTTGTTGTTTTAGGAGAGAAGTTCTAGGCTTATTAGCACTAATCTTCTTCAGCCTAGACAGCGCATCAATATATAGCGTCTAGCAGTACTAACTTCTGGTCTAGCAGTACTAAACTAGTTCTTCAACATTTCCTCCATATCCACCACTGCTTTGTCTTTAAAAAATTTTGTATTCATCAGTCAAACTTAACCTCCTCGTTCCACAACTTTGCCTCCCCTCTCCACAGCTTTCCTTAGTTTCATTGTACGCCATAATATGATCAGCATCTTGTACATCTCCAAGACAGTATTGTCATATAAAGTTTATTCAGGTCTTGGACTTTTTCCTCCCCTGTTTGGTTACTGACCCCTTCTTTCAAAAATCTCTTTTCATGGATACAATCTCTTTTAACCATTTTCCCTATGATTTGAGATGCTTGGCTTGTACTTTTCTTTTCCAACTTCTTGATTCTAGATTTTAATGCACTGATCTCTGCAGCTTGTGCATCCTTAATAGACTCCAAGGCAAGAACCTTGTTGGACAAGTTAGTACATAAAATAGATAATTCCTGTAGGTTTAGGGTACCCTCAGATCTGTCAGATGTGTGACCACCTGAAAGAGGACTATCATGAAGTGTCTAAAGTTGATCCCCTTTATTCCCATTAGTTCCCTCTAATAAAGGTCTCTAAGAGTCTGGGTAGATTAGGCATGCTAATGATGTTTTAGGGGGTTGGGTTTCTGTTTATTAGGTTGAGTAGGAGGGGTGTGATGGGTTAAGGTTCAGTGGGTTTGGTCTGAACCGTCTCCCATAGGAGTGCTTGAGTTTGGCACCCCAACATACAAGCAAAAAAGTCGGAGTATACTTGTCCTGAAAAAACTTTAACCTTTCCTGGACTCATATTTAGTAAAAACTTTCAGATTGGAGCTTCGCGGGTTGTAGGATTATATAAACATCATTAAAAGGCTCCCAAAGCTTCCATTTTGTTTATTTAAGCATGAAACAACTACTAAAACCATTGGCATACTAAGAAATTTCTTTTTATATTATCCAAGTTCCTTAACATTACCATCACACAAAAATAAGTTTACGAAAATTAATAACTTTTGATAGTGGCCAGGGACATATAACAGATGAAGCTTATTTTCGGAAATCTCATCCCGGCTGGGTAGTTTTTGAGCTTAAACAATGCAAAATGGTATGTATCAAAAACTTACATTGAGGAGAAAATAGAGCTTTTTGAAAAGTTAGTTTATTAAAATAACCCTAATAGCCCATCAATGCAAGGTTTTGAAAAATAGCTTTATTTGTTAGGCAAGAAATACCATCAGCATCATTAAAAGTAGAAAGGGGGGGGAAGAAATTCTATTTGATGCTCTTGTTAATACACTGCCTTTGCTATCAACAGTAGCATTAATCTGCTTTACATCATTGGCTGTTTGGGAACTGGTAGTGTTCCAAAACTGTTCACTGTAGGAAGTATAGATAGGTGGACTTACAGTGAGAGCATGATGAATCAAATTGGAAGTAAGAAAGTCCACTATCTCATAAAAATTAGAGTTTCCCTCTGTCTTTTCTAAGTACACGACCATGTTATGTTGATCGACATAAAATCTCCAAATTCGCATAGAATCTTTGTAATGATGGAATATGATGTGGGATATTGATAGATTTGGGTGTGTAATGAGTGATTGGTAAACAGAAGTGAGATTTTATAGAGATTTGCTTTAGGGTTTGATATGACCGACTGAATAACCTTGAATCCTTATCTGAGAAAAAGAGTGTTATAGAATGAAGGATCAAGAATTTTCAATCTATAGACCTCTATAAGCAACTCTTCGTTTGGCGGAAATATCTTAACGGGTATATTTTTATTAATAAAAACTGTTATGATCGACTACAGTAGTAACGGTAACAAACAGCACAAACTTTTATCCTTGGTTTGCACCAAATTGCCTGGCTGTACAAAATTTTAGACTTGTCGGCAGCAATCCAAATTTGCCTGACATGTAACAAATTTTGCCTGGCTAGCACCTAATTTGTTTGCTTCCAGCTTTAAATCCATTACCATTTCCAAAGCAGAATAGTGTTACCCATACACATTCATCATCACCTGTTAAATGCTTTTGTGCAGCACTTTTCCAAAGTCCACCCCCCCTAGGCCCCGGGACTCTAGTTTGTACTAAGTGTTAGCTCGGCGGTTAGTATTAACCAAACTGAGCAATAACTAACTCAGGACACCATAGGTAGCCCTCAATCTTCATTTCATTATGAATAGATATGAAACCAAATCACCATCTTATTCGAAAATTCTAGCTACTAACTGAAATATTTCACAAACTGTACAACAAATTAATCTTTAAGCTCATAGTTTTGAAACTCATATTTTTCACCCCAAGCCAGTTCATTCTTTTCATGTCCAAGAATTCTAGATTCTAGAGATTCTAAAGCTAACTCATAACCCTGAATTTCTAGTCTGGCTCTGCTATGTTTTTCTCTTTCACTATCAAAGTTCTTTTGAAGAGTTTTAAAAGATTCAAGACATTGTTTAGAACAGTTTTGTACCTCATTGTCAGAAGAACTTGATGAGCTTGAGGAGGAAATGGCCATTAAAGCATAATTAACTGGTTCATCAAAGTCATTGCTCCAGTCATATCCTCCTAGACCATCTTGAGCCACCAGTGCTTGTGATGATGGTTCATTTGTTGTTGCATTCCTCCTGCCATTTTCACCATAAGATCTTTTCCCTTGGTTCCTTCCTGATTTGCATTCCTTAGCAAAGTGCCCTTTCCTGTGACAGTTGTAGCACTCAACTTTTGACTTATCAAAGGTAACAGGTTGTATTCCTTTGAAATCCAAGTTCCTTCCTGTCTTCTGAATGAATCTCTGCACCCTAACAGTCATCATGGCTACTTGCCATCTAATATCCAATTCTTCCAAGTCATCTTGATCAATCTGCTGCAAATCCTCATTATCAAGTGGAGGACTTGTTATCTGTTGTGCAAAGAAAGAGCATACTACTTCATCAGCACCTGGAGTAGATGAACCTTGACTTGTTGAACTAGTTCCTCCAGCAGTATTAACTCCAAAATTTCCACTGGCAGTACTAACTTCATTAGTTCTGCTAGTATTCTTAGAGGACAGAAAAGCCAAGTTCTGAGAATTAGATGTGGAACTTGAAGACCTTTTCATCTCATCTTCATAGACCCTAAGGTTGTTGTAGAGATCATCAATATCAGTCTGGTCTATGTCTGGCTTATTTCTCATGATTAAAGCAATTTGACTCCATGAGGGAGGAAGACTTCTTAGAAACTTTTGATTGATATCTTCCTTTGATACTGGAGCAGCATGAACCTCTAATTGACTTATGAGTTTTTGGAACCTATCATAAGCCTTATCCAGACTTTCATTTGGTGCAGTGGTAAAGTTTTCAAACTGATGTTTTAAAACATTTTTCTGCATCTTTTTGGATTCTTCATTTCCTCCAAACCTTGATTTGATTGCAGCCCAGAGAGATTTAGCATCTGGAACATTATGAAACTTAAGGAGATATTCATCAGGTATTGCTAAAAGCAAGATGCTCTTAACTCTTTCCTGATTCCTTTTGGCAGCCAGTTGTTTTGCAGTTTTAGGAACAGGAGGAGCAGAAGGACCAGATTGATCTCCTGTTGGTGCAGGTTCTTCTTGGAGATCTCCATTGACAATTATGTCCCATAAGTTGTGATCTGTGTGACAGATATATTGACGCATTCTCATGCTCCAAATATCATATTCTCCCTTCTTGATGATAGGGATTTTCATTGCTGTGATAGTTGGTGGAGGAGTGTCTTGTTCTGCCATCTTACTGGTTTGAGTGTAGATCTGTTTCAAACAATAGAGTTCTTCTTATTCAGAGTTTCCACACAAGCTCTGATACCACTTGTTGGATCCCTTACTGAATAGATCTTGAACCTTTAGCTTGCAAAGGGTTTGCTACTTTAGATAAATCCAAAGCAACAATAATGAAACACTGATTTAACACTATTGATTATGCGGAAACTAATCAACAATGCTAAGAAGAACAGTATTAAGTAAACACAAGAGATCTTCTATCAAACTCACACTTTTATATAATAACTTGAATCGTACTAGGTTACAAGCTATTACTGCTAATTGATCTCTATTGATCTATGTTGATCTATATCAACTAACTATGACTAGGGTTCCTTTTATACACCAAGGAAACCCTAATGGGCTTTACAAAACGCGTATAGAGATCATGCATATCCTTTCCTAAGATATCTCATGCATATCTCTAACTCTAACTAACTTCTGCATAAGCAGACTTAACTATTACATAACCAGTACTAACTTATAATGAACTACCAGTACTAACTATGCTAACTCTTCTACCAGTACTAACAAGTGTACTGGCAGAACTAACTATATAACAAACAGAATTAAGTCTTGTATACATAATTCCTAACAATTCTCCCTTAAACTTGAAACTTACTTGTTAACTTTAAGTTTCTTCAGTTTTCTTCAGCTTGAGCTTTTGAGGATTGTATCCAAACACTTCTCTTTAATCATTAGCTTCTCTTTAATGATGATCTGTTTGTTGTTGATTTGAAGACAGATCATACTTTGGTTTTTAATCTTTAACAGCATCTCATCCTCTCTGCATCACAGCTCTACAGCAACATCCAACTAAGTTGGCTTTGTAGTTTTTGGCAATCTACCAGCCATCAACGGATTTGATATGTCTTTACCATGAGCCGTTTGCTATAGACTAGTCAATGCTTCATTGCAGTAACAAGGTGCATTGATAACCTTATAGTTTTTAGCAAACTATTAGCTGTTAACGAATTTGAGATCTCTTTACCAATAGCCATTTTCTCTGGAGTAGCCAATGCTTTAGTGCAACACTATGGTGCATTGATTACCATACAGTTTTTGGTAAACTGTCAACCATTAACGGATTTGAGAAGTCTTTACCAAATCTGTTTGCTTTGGACTAGCCAGTTCTTGATGTCTGTTAGACATGGTGAACTGATGACCATTTGTTGTGTGGTTGCTAAACCAACACTTAAACAATCCTTCTCAACTTCCTTACAGCTTCCAAATACCTAAACCATACCTTAGTTACTGAGAATCTAATTATCATCTTAATCCAGCTTGCTTCTTAATCATCTTCAAAAGTTGATAGCAAACTTCATCCGTTGTTCCACCTAGAAGCTTCATCTTTAGCATTACTTGGCAAGCATCTTTTGACAAGGGATATTTTCTATCTGCTAACATATATATAGTAGTATCATCCAATGTTAGGCAACATACTGCATAAGAAGGATAATACCTCTAATTAATCATCTTCTATTGAGGTGGCAAACTCTAGATTGCATCATCACTAAGGGGTGGATCAAACATGGTCTTGAGATCACCCCAAAGTACTCTGTTATATATCTCTTCAGGCCTATTTACTCCATACTTCTTTATCACCAATCTGTATAATTCTGAAAGACCATCTCTTGAAAAGTCTTTAAGTATGGCTCCAAAACTCATATATATTTTATCAGAACCATCTCTTCTTATAATCTAATAAACAGCGTTTAGACCAGATTGAGGAATGATCTTCCAATCAACAATACTAGGAGGTTTTGTAGCAGTTGGAATAGCATCTATTCCAATCTCAGATTCTGATGAAGCACTTGTGACTTTATCCTTCATGAATGCTTCCCTTTCTTCTTCACTTTCATCCTGTGCAGTCTTGTCAATATGTATTCCTTTCCTTGCCTTTTGCTTCCTGATTTTACCTCTCTTCTTTACAGACTTCTCAATTTCTTCTTCCTTAGCAATCACTGGCTCTGTAATACTTTCTTCTAAGACTGAAACCTCTTCAATGGTCTTTTGTTTCTTTGAAAATTCTTGCTCCAGCTGAACACCTTGTCTCTTTACTCTTTCATCAGTTTCCATTGGCACAAAGTTTTCAATACTCTTCACCAGCTTTTCAAATTCAGTCTTGAGCTCATCAAAAGTAAGTTTCTTCAATTGAGTCAATTTCCATGAGCTTTGATTCTTGATGAAGGTACTCATATAATCTCTTTGTTGTGCCTGTGTCATTGGCTTGCTCCTTCTTGCCTTAGCCTTTTGTTCAGCATAGAACTTCTTTTTCTGATTTATCATTTCCACCATCCTTTTTGCAAAATCTTCACTAGTCATACTTTCTCCTTGTAGACTCTTGGTCAGTTCTGCATTTGCTTCAAGTTTTGCTCTGATGGTATCCCAATCCTCTTCTGTATAATACTGAGCAGCTTCTTGAACTTCAGCTTTTCTTTTCTTTTGTTGTTCTGATAATTCTTCCTCCTCTGAAATCCTTTTAGCTAGCAAAGCATCCAAATGAACTTGTCTTGCAGCCTCTTCCTCCTGTAATGCTTGCAATCTCATGGCTTCTGCAAGACCAGCTTCTTCTTGTTGAATTTGTGCTTTTGTTCTTTTGGTAGCTTGAATTTCTTCTGTAGTCATTGGAGCTTTTCCTTCTCTTTGACTTTTAATTGGAGAAGGAATTGTGACATTTATGGTTTGAACTACACTAGGAGTACTAACTGGTCCACTACCAGTACTAACTCCTAAGCTACCAGTATTAAAATCCTCATTGCCAGTATTAAAATCTTCACTGCCAGGATTAACTTCAATATCAGCATCCAAATCAGTACTAATATCTTTTTCAATTGACTTTGACCTTGTTTTCCTCTTATATCTTATACCCTTATCAGTTGACTTTGCTTTCTGAGAAATGACCTGTGATAAGGTTTTAGCTGCTTCCAAGGTTGTAGGACTAATATCTTGCTCTTGTACCTCCCCTGAAGCACTGATTTTTGTAGGAGTCACAAAATCTGTATCTTTTTCCTTCATAGACTCTCTGACCAAAGAAACTAGAGGATCATCATCAATATCTTGAATTTTCCTCCCCTGATTCTCTGTTTCTTCATCCTCTGAGTCAGACACAACCACTTTCTTTGTCTTTCTTTTCAAGGCTACTTCCAGAGACTTCACCCTTTCAACTAGAGTGAGAACTGCTTTCCCATAGGTAGTCTTTGTCTGATGCAGCTCTTTCTCAGTCTATGATCACTACGTCAAATCATAAGTTAATGATTGAAGTTAAAGACTACGAGTGCAAGACTAATGTCGAAGCATAGTATGCTAAGTTTAAATTTTTGTAAATTGGAGTGACCTCCCTGTAGGGGAGATTGTTAGGCAACAAGAAAAAGCCACGCTCACTTCATTATTAACTATTCAAAAAGCCCGTAGTTAATCTATGTTTTGATTATAAGATCAAATGGCCCAGAAGGCCCCTGGAACGCCTTATAATGGCCCATGTCAGGCTTAAATGAAGTATAAATACACCCCTCCATGTCCTTGGAGAGGTGGTTTGGTTTGGTTGGGTTGGTTGTAGGCTTTCATTTCACTTAATTGCTTTCAGGTTCTCTAACTTTCTCTCACCAGAAAATACATCTTTCCTCCCTCTTTTCTCACTCTAAGTTCTTAGATCATAATATCAAAGATTACTTACTTGTATTCTACAACATTCACCTTTAGATCATTCATCACCGAGCACTACCATTGGGTATGCGATCTAGTCATCCAGTTATGTTCCACAGAACCGGGTGGAGGAAGGGGGCTGGTATAATTCATTATTCATACTCTGCTATACTCGAGAGGAACATCTCATTCATCATCTGCGGGGCCATCTCGCAAGAGGAGTTGGTCCCCTACCACATATGTACCGGTATATTCACCTATACTTGGAGCATTATCACCAGTATGTGCTGATCTTTTACCACCACCTAAGAGAATTAGGAGTTCTAATTTTGTAATGGATTTAGAGGTTAGTTCGGACAAGAGTTCTGAGTCGTTTGTACCTAGAGAGACTAGTTTGAGAGTTGACGTTGAGGTCGAGGGTAGTGATGAGCCACACCTAGGGCCTGATATTGATCTCGAGGTTTAGACAGAGATTGATGAGTTTATTGCTTATGTGGATGCTCTTAGATCTGAGGGGATAGATGCTAGGGTTGTGGTTAAGATTGTTGCTCGAGAGGAGGTCGAGACGAGTACGAGGGGCATGGTTGAGGTTAAAGATGATTGAGTTACTCATCCTATGGTGTTTGATGATATCCTTGAGCCTACTCAGAAGGGAGCTGTAGTAGTTACTTATGAGACGTTAGAGACCAAGTACAGATATTTCATGATCACACTGTGGAGATCCCACTTCACTGAGTTTAGGCTATTGAGGGCATTCAGCGGGATCAGGGTCATAGGATTGTAGCGACGGGTCAGCAGGGTGCTGTTATGTCAGAGAGGATCAGTAAGCTAGAGCGGGATAATACGAGACTTAGAGGCATGCTGGATGTTGCAAGTCAAAGAGTTACCCGATTTCAGCATAGGGAGTTGCTATTTAGAGAGAGATGAGGCTGATTTGACATTTTCGATTTTATGATCGTATGAGGATTGGTAGGCTCAAGGCATGTTCTAGGAAACACTTAGGCTATCATACTTAGATTGTTCCATGATTGTTCTAGTATTGATCCATAGTATCTAGTAGTAGCAAATTATTAGGGATTTATAAATCCTGTCTTTTGGGAACCACGATGTAACCGCTAACGTTTAATGGTATAAAAGCTAATATATATTAAGCTATGTTATGATGTTCTTAATTTAATGTTATTTTCTTTTACTCGTTGCATATTGGATTATTACTAAATTGTGGCATTATCATAAATTTATTATGATTGCATATTTCCATGAGATGTAACTAGTTGTTTTAATCGGACCCTGCTAATAATCCC
>BQNB010059579.1:3404-17617 GCA_026074375.1 Tanacetum coccineum | reverse complement strand
ACACTCCATCCCTCATAAAGTTTTACAAAACAATTCTTCTACATTTGGTGTCATTTTCAAAATGAGTCAATGTTTGAGGGGGAGTTTTTCGAAAAACAAAGTTTTAAAGATTTTGGATACATCATCTCACGACAATTCTTATGTATTCAAAACATTATAAAAAGTATTAATAACTACTCAGTAATAATAATGACTACTCAATAGATTGTATGTTATAAGATGCTCCCGTGTTTGAGCATAATTTTTTAAGAATTCTTCAAGGACAATTCATAATCTTTTAAAATTGTGTGCTCAACACTGTCTTAACCCCAATTTTATATTCATTTTAAAACTTGGCATCATTTTTTGGTGTCAAACATATGTAAAATTAAGGGGGAGCAAAAAGAAAAAGTTTCACATAATTCATGCTGTAACATTTTCTACCCATGGCTTTTTCAAGTAAAATTTTAAATCACATGGTATTTCAAAGACTAAGTGAATTAGTATTTAAAATAAGGGGATAAATGTAATTAAAATGTGATCTTGAAAATAATAAGTGATCTAAAAGACTCAAAGTGCTTTATACTCTTCGGAAAAGGTTTTATGGTTTTCGATCTTATACCCAACAACATCTTTATTCACGACGATTCTGAAGTCATAAAGTGGTTAGGTTAGGTATTAGTCTTATGATCCAACCAGAACTGGAGGGATCTACCCAAGGACACTCCATAGTTAGAAATGTCAGTCCTTAGGAATGATTGGAGATGAAGGAGAACGGGAATAATGCCGACTAAGATAGAGCTAACACTAGAACAATCCAAACAAGGTGTTAGTAATGACGTCTTGGTAAGCATTGAAGGGGTTAAAGATTGAAAAAGAAATGTATGGATAAAGGGTCAAAAGAAAGCAACCCTCCACATACTTTAGGCAGAATCCGAGTCAATACATAATCTATCAGATTCACAAAGATGAATTCTGGTATTGAAGACAAGACGTCATGGACCCAGTAATGCATTGCACAACCCTTCCCATCCATTCAAGTTTCTCTCAACAAATACTTGTCTCATTTGTCACGGAGATACACCTGACTTCTATTGACTTTCTTACTCTAAGTTAGTTGATATTGAATAGGTGGCAGTCTGCTCCAGCCTTCGAATACCAAAACCAAAACGCACTAATCGAGTCTAGAGTTAAGATATCAATAAAATAAATCTTAATAGGACACATTTCATGATAAACACTTGTTGAACATCATTAAGTTCACAAGCTGTTAACAAGAGTCCTACACATTATCCTTGTGATTATACCAGAACATTTAAAGTGATACTCTTTAGTATTCATAGTGATGAATGGAAATCCTTTTAGAGTCAACATCAAACAGCTCTGCGGTAGGTGACTTGCGAGATTCTATATGAATCAAGCTTGTGGCAACCGGATATCAATTTGGTCCAGTAAATAAATTGACGACTCAATCAGAAACATAGTAACTATCTGATTCACTAATATCGTGTTGTCTGCTTTGAGACATTCTGGTATTGAGAACAAGTAAGTACGGTGAATCTAATACATTTGTGTTAGAAGATCCTACGCTTTGAGCTGGAAACCCTATCAAGGAGATTCCTTGAATCTACCTGATCACATGTACAATATTTATACTGTAAAATTGTCCTACGAAACTAGAGGTTAATGCAACCGAATCTCGACGAATGACAAAGAAATATTCATCCATATCTGCTGTTTATCACTAACATTCAAATGCAGGTACAAACGACGGTGTTGCAGCCTCATTCTAGCAGAGTCGAATTCACTACCACATGTTCATATTCAAACTACAAAGACATACTATTGGCATCAAGATTCAAGAATCAAGAAAGCTCAAGTTCATACAAAGATAAAGACTTTCACAAACTTTGATATTCAAGATCTTCCTTAAAGATATCAAGATTATCAAGACAAAGATTGTCAAGGGATATTGTTAGCAAGCTTTCAAGATGATGCAAAGTATGAGCATGTTGGTCAAGACACAAGATCGCAAGGTGGCAAAGACGATCAAGACAAACAAGGAAAAGATTTAAAGATCTCGGAATCAAAGACGAAGTCGAAAGACAATGACAAAGGCTAAAGATCAAAGATCACATGGCATAAAAGAACAAGCCTACAACATAATAAAGACCAAAGATTCAAGAACTCAACGATAAAGCAATCTCAAGAAGTACAAGGAAGCAAGATTCAAGATCTCACCTCAGGAATTTGAAGACCACACATTAGGGGATATTGTTAGCCTCAAAATATGTTTTTGAACATGGAAGCTCAGAATCTGCAGGAAGCCTCGCTTCAGGGGAGATTGTTAGCCTAAAAATATTGAGTCGAACAAAGAAGCTCGGCTACGAATCATGGAAGCTCGGTCTTTATTTAATTATATGTTGTAATAGGCTAGAAAGGGTAAATAGGCTCATTTATGTAAGCTAATTGGTCACGTGTATCAGGCTTAAGCCCAACCAAAACCCGAGCCCGACCCATGTTAGAAAAGCTAGGCGTCCAACTTAAGGAGTCTAGGTATAAATACCCCTCTCCAAGTGTAGAGAGGGTGTTGGTTCTTATTTGTATTTCACACACTTATCAGAATTCAACCATCCATCTTTCTCTCTCTTGTTTCTCTCTTGATTTCCTTCTTTATTTCTTCTCATCTTCTTATCTTCTTTTCTAGTTTTGATCATGAAGTGTAAGTGATTATTGGTCCTAACACATTCCATCTTTCCTCAGTAATAAGACTAACAACTTCATCCTATTTAATGGATGAACACATACCTCTAACATTCCATATACCAACTTTCAAATCCATTGTGAAACATTCAAAAAAGAAATAAAACTACAATCAGCAGTCCTGCAACACATTCCTATCCATTCCTTTCATATCATTCATTCCCATACATCTAGCCATTCATTCTTGGACAGTATAAATATCTTCCAATTCAACTGTATCATCATCATTACCATTCCTATTAATTTGTGACTTCCATGTCTCCTTGAAATAACACCTCATATCATCATTCCAATCTCTCATTTCTTCCATAGCAGGTTGAATTTTCATTCTAAGAAAACTATCCACTTTCTCTCTATTAGCCATTCCATTTAACTCTACCAAATCATCCTCTTCATAGTAAATAAGTATAGAGAACTTATTAGTCTTCTGAATTTCAGTAGCATTTACCTTATTTTTGCCAATACTTTTTTTCTCATTAGGATCAATAAGCTTCACAATCTTTTCCATTCTGCTATATGGCTCACTCTTGTTATCTTTATTGTTTTCTTCCCTTTTACCATTCTTATCATTAACTGGTTTGTACATAATTTTAACATTCATTCCACCAGTCACATTACTTTTTAGAGAAGGCTTGAAATTCTTATTCACTTGCTGTTTTACATTCCTCTTGTACACAACTTCAATAAAATCATCAGCTTTCACATCTTGATTCATTCCCTTTGTTACATTTAGAACAAACAAAAGGCATCCAATCATATTTCACTTGCACAGTTTTCACTCCAGTAACTACCTTATGAGCATTCTTATAAACTACCTCAATCTTATCAGGCAAACCTTTCTTAGCTTGAACTTCCACTAGAACCCTTACAAAATCAATTCTACCCACACCGAGCTTACAAATACTTGCAGTAACATCATCCATTATCAATGGCTTTCTGATTCTACTGGCAAGAGAAATGATTCCATTAATAGTCCAAGCTTCAAGTGGAATGTTACGCAGTTTCACCCATAATGGTAGTTTATTAGGCTCAATTTTATCAATACACATATTAATATTCCATTTTTGCAAAACTAGAGGCTTATTATTAACCATCCATGCCCCATTGTCATCTACAAAATTCATACCCCTTTCATGGTGAAATTTGAAGAAAAACATGCCACAATCATTCTCAATTACTTCCTTAAAACCATGTCTACTCCACATCCTTCAAATGTTATATCTCAGCTCATTAATATTTATTTTATAACCCACAAAATAGCCACACAAGGTTAACTACCATTTCTTACTTCATTCTTTTACCATTTCATCATCAAATATAACAAACTCATTACCACTCTCATCAATTTTAGTTTGGATAGTTTTCTTTGCCACCTCTTTCTGATTACTGTTAGTAGGACTCTTACAAGCACCAGTAATAGTTTCACTTATAGAGGGAGATAAAATTTCAAGATCTTCCTTATTCATATCCATATGCACCTTGTCTAACACACAATTATCATCACAGACCTTTTCACCACTATCTTCCCCATGCCTATTCCTTAAATCTGTATTCGCATATTCATCACTTACATGATCCATACCAGAAACCACAACATCACCACTCTCCTTTTTGATCTTAATCTCACCATTGTCTTCCCTAACAACCTCCTCATTAACCCCTGTTTGGCATTCATCCATATTACCCAAAATTCCATCATTTCTATTCTCTAAACCATCATTACACAAAACATCATCATTCAGTTTCTTATTCTTCTTATTTTTCTTGTTCTTAACATTCAATGTACCATAATTAGAGTCCTCAAGTTTAATTGGAACCCTAACTTGCCTTTTTTCATTTTGCTTTCGATTTGACATAGTGAAATGTACACAAACTAAGAACACACAAGAATTTATACGATTAAGCCTACAAAATGATACTTAGACTATACTAATGATGTAATTTTGAAAAATTAGTTTTGGCGTCAAAATTCAAAACCAGATCACAAGGATAAGCACCAATTATAGAGTGGAAATCAATGAAGTTAGTATCAAACTATATAGAATCAAAAGACGAATCAATCGATCATAACAGATTAGAAAAATTCAGGGTAAAACATGATGAATTAGAGGTTTTATTGAGTTTTTTAATGGTGAATTTTAGAGGAAAAGTTAGTTAGAGGAGAGAGAGGGAGAAAGGAGAGAGAATTTGTTTTATAACGAGTACTAGGGTAAAACATGATGAATTAGACTGTTTGTTGGTTTCCTTCACTTTGGGCTTATTTAAGCTAAAACCAACATTGTTAACGGTTAAAGCATTAACACAAACAAATGATCATTCAATGATTCCATATGATCAAATTTTTCTTTAAAAAGAACAACACGAATTATCCAAAAAAGTGTTCATTTATATTTTGTATAATTGTGATTTACTTGAAATCAAAAATCCAGTAAAGTTAAGCTTATAGTTGAGTCGTGAGGTGCAGAGTGCACACTCGTTTTAGATAACTAGATGCCGCCACTACTAAATGCAGGGTTAAGGAAGTCTCCCCCTTCGCATGGTTAAGGGACAGAGCCAACCGTTGTGAATCTTCCCACCAACTATTTTAACCGAAATTAACTAACTTTTGGTTATGTTTACTATGATAGATTTGATCTCTTCAAAAAAATTTACATAACAACATTATTTTTTTCTAAACATAACATTATGCGTATTGATTTGTTTTCATGTGTCGTAAATACAAAAAGCAATTCTCTCAATTATCCAAATGAGTATTTTGTGATACCTAAAACTGTTGTGTCAATTGAGTGTTCAAATGTCTCTATCTAAATTTAAACAGAAATTAAGCTAAGTGTTGAAGACTCGCTGATAAGATATAAGTGTGTAAATGAAGACTCACTGATGCATAGACTCCATGAGCAACCTCAGACATATTCAAGTCAAAAACGTTGTTAATGAAGTAGAAGATTACATGAAGACATGCTTGTCAGCTGAGATAGACACCAGCTGGTATGTAGATAGAGTACGTTGGAGGTTGAAGTAAGTTAGGGGTGGCAATTCCCTAACTTGCTTCCTTACTCTTTGAAACAACAATCCTCTAAAAGTGTTTTAGGCGGGACAACTGGATAAAGCAAAATGACAGGGCAAAAGTGTCTTTCGAATTAAAGTACCTTCTAGTACGAGTTAGTGAAAAGAGTGAACAATTAGTAACACTGTTCACAAAAGTAAGGTTGCGATGTTTCCAAGAATGCACGTGCATTAAATACATTTTTACTTCTCCACTAGATTATTGATACGTCCCAACTACCCCTATTAAGGAGTCAACCTCGTACCACTATAAATAGGGAATGTTTGTAGAAGTAAATGACATCGCTTTTATTGTTGTTGTTATTATAGTGCATTACTCCTTTGTCGAACTTACAACTAGTGAGCCGATCCTATCAGCTTGTCTACACAAGTTTGCTTGTAAACTTGCTAATCTGTTAAGTTTAATTGTTCAAAGATTATTCATACATTGTCATTCAACAAATGTGATTCGTAACACTTTGTAATACTTTGATTCTAAATCAGTAAAGCACTACATGATTGAAAAGTTATATCTTATGTTGTATGCATGTTTATTGCTTTATATTTCCATAAAACGTGTTAAAATAGGACTTTTAATTGGTATCAGAGCGGTTTGATTTATAAAACCATTTTATAAATCGTTTAAAGTTTTGAAATCAAGATCCAACCATGTCCAAAAATAATTTTGGAAACAACAACGCAGAAGAAAATGCTTTTGCAAATGACAATGCTGATGAGAAAAACTCACATTTTACTTCAACCGATCTCATCAATAAGTCTATGGTTGAAATCAAGTACTTTTCACCAATTTGGAAGATTCTTATGTTACACATTGTCAAATGTTTGGGAGGCATGTAGGGATCCAACGATCAACTAAATGCCATCATCAACTGATAACGTATAGCCTGATCTGGGTGTTAAGCATTGACATAAGAAATATTATCTTTATGGATCTTGTTTCTAACTAAACCCTAACAAGAATATCCATGAAGCCAACATTTGTTTACAAGATTTATCTCGTTGATCATTGAACATCTGTTGGGAGAGAATTACAACAACCAAAACCTTACAACTTTCACCATATATCACATCACCGCTGCATCTTTTTAAAAGGAACCCAACAATTTTGAGGTGTCCTTGACATCTCATATCAATAACGTAGCAAAACTTTTGACAACCACTGAGCCTTTGATCCCTTCCTCTTGGCAGGTGAATGCGGATAAGGCTTTTGACAAGTCCTTATCCGGGACCGCTGTGCAGTCCCTTACTCAGCCCAAAGCAAAGCCTAATAAGAAGATAAAGAAGAAGCAAAACCCAGCTCCTTCTTAACCCAAATCTTCAACACTTGTCAGGCAGTCACGTTTCAAATCAACTTTCGCTGAGACTCAGTACGCTGAGGACTTATTGGCCACCACTAATTCCACCTCGAGTCTAGAGACTTGCAAGTCAGCAGAGGAAGTATTAAACCGACCTGAAATCAATGATATCGGAAAGGTAACAATATTAAATTTAGAGGGGCAATGCAAGCAGTCACTCTCAAAACTTCTTTAGGAGAGAGCGATGAAGATAAGGTCCACCCCTGACCCAATAGAGAGTCAGTGTCTGAACTTACTTAATCAATATATTCTGTACACCCTGAGTCAGCACTAAGGAGTGATGCATTGAGGTTTCTCACGCCCAATGTTGACCCTGCCACCTCTAAACTTTGTAAGGACCTACAACATCTCGCGCATGAAAGCTAGACCCTAATAGTGTCTGAACCTCACTCAGCCTCTAGGGTCACTAAATTACAAAACACAAAGAATCTTACGGTTTTAACATTTGAGGAGACTAAATCAACACTGTTAGTCTTTTTAGGATATCATACTGGCGACCCTTCCCTTCATTACAAATTCACATTTTCAACTAACCATCTTATGTAGGAACCTGAATCTAATGAAGCTAATAATGTGGAGACTGTCACTGATGATGCTGAGATTGTCTCCCTAGGGTCAATCAAAATTGATGAAGTCATAGAAGATGCATTTTCTGACCTTGAGTCTATGCCTGATGATGAGATTATGTCAGTATCAGGGGATAATGATGAGGATGACTTTGAAAAGGAGATTTCCCCTGATGATGAAGTGGTTGCTGATAAACTTCTTGATGAAATTATGGTTGAATCACATACTCGTGTATCCACTGATCTTAATTCAGTTGCACCTTTAACTGAAGTAACCCCTATCTATGATCCTTAACCCATTCATGTTCCAAGAATGATTGATGTACAAGAAGTGGCTGCACAACACATCAAATCACTCAAACCCATTCATGTTTAAATAAATGCCAAAGGTACAAGAACTTATTGCTGCTAATCTCAAGTCTCTAACACCAATTTGTACTGATCCTTTGGTAAATGTTCAAGAATTAGATGCCAATGAGTTATGGAGGCTTAAACATGTCTCAATGGACAAGCCTCCTAATGTTTAGACATATTAGAAGTTTAAATGGGGGAAGCTATAAAACACGGCTTACAAAGAGGGGACAAAAGGGCTCACCCAAGGGGGGTAAAGACCCATTGGGGGCCTAACCAAACGAAGAATGGGACGGGGGGGGTGGGGGGGCTTGTGTACCCCACACAACCAACCACACCCTTAATCCACCCCCCTAATAGCATACTGGGGGGTGGGTCTGTGCCCCCCAAAGCCCATAGTCCCCAAGGCTTTCGCATCCCCCCTTCATTTTACAAAATCCACCCCCTTGTGGGTTTGCGTTCTAAAACCCCCCCTTTCACATTATGCCGGCGAGCAGGTGGTCCCTGAAATAGCAGCAATTTCAAAAATCAAAACGTTAAAAGGAACTCAGATGAAACTTTCATTGAACTATCGGCTAACTAAATCCCAATACTAACACCTAGATAAATCCCTTCCCACCGCCAAATGGAATTTGTTTGGACTCACCCTAAAGAATAAAATATTGGGCCCTGAAGTGGATACTGACGGAACCTCTCCCCAATGGTGAAATCTCAAAGTTTCCCCCCCTCCGCATTCGTGTTAAATGATTGAATCCTTTACAAGGGGGGCGGAAAAAAAAAAAATAAATATACCTGTCGGCCACCCCCAAAAATCGGCCCCAGGAAATAAATCTTAAAAAAAGGAAATTAAGAAAAAAGGTAAGCCTTAAATAATATAACTGGGGAAAAATTGGCAAATTGGACCAGTGCAGGACTAAAAGGAACACTAATCCGTACACGAGGAGGTGTCATCAAAGATTTAAGTCATGCCTTCCACACTAAGCGAAAAACTAAAGAGGGAAAAAATTCCAACCACTCCTGGTCTTTAAGGCTAAAAATCCTTTTAAACCACCTTAAAATCACCAAGTTGGGGGAAGAAAAAACGGCAATCCTGGAGCCCTAAAATAACTAAAAGAGGCTGTTTGCAGATACACCAATTGGGCGCCAAAATGCCCTCCAATAAAAAAAAAAAAAACAAAAAAAACAAAAAAAAAGAAACAACACTCCCCTTCCCAAAAATGGGTATAGTAAAGCCCACAAGCAAAAACCACAATGCGGGGGTTTTCTAAAAAAAAACAAGCAAAGATTACACCCATTGAATTGAGAAATGGCATGGGGAAGTAAATTGTACCATGGCAAAATAACATCTCAACAATCTCTATGGGGATCTCCCAAAAACCGTCCTCCCCCCCTGGAAGAACTGACCCAGAGTTTTGGGGGTTGAAATAGTAAACTAATCCGCACAGGTTGTTAAACTCAAAAGCCTATTGGGGAAATTCAGAAACCCATCCCTACTCAACCATACTCGTTGTCTAAAAGTTTATTAGCTGCTCTACCCTAGATGAAATTCTTCCACGCATGATTGTTGACTCACTAGAATAAAGATTGCCTGAAGTGATAGCTGACTCATTGAATCTCAAGTTCCCTCGGCTTTTAAATGTATCTATCAAGGAGAACTTGCCAAGCATTAACAAGAAGATTAGAAGAGCCTTAAATATGGAAATGCATGACATTCTTGCAAAGTCACTCAGGAGTGTCAACAAGTAATTCAATGCTCTCAACAAGCTAGAAGCTTAGAGATTCACTCAGTTGGCAATCTTTACCAAACACCAAGTGAAGAAACGCATCTAAGGCAAAATGGAAGAGGCTGTTGAACTAATTGCAAATCACCAACAAGCACCTCTTCCAAATGTGTAACTACATCAAAACCATTCTTGGTTCTACAATCAAGATACCCATTGATTATGTGCCTGAGATTGTAACTGCAAAAAATCTCACAACTATGGTCAACCAAACTTCTTCTGATATGACCGAGTTGGTTGAATTGATTTCTCAGCTTGTACACAACATGGACACATCACCACCACCTTTCAATGTTATTGCTGAGAGGGAGAAAGGTGCATAAGCCAAGTCATCCCAAGATGTGAAGCCTAAGTTTCCATTTGAAGACTTTGATGAAGAAGATCAAACAACCACTCCTACAACTGTAAATGATGCACTAGTTTAAAGGGAGCCACAAACAGGTGGCTCATTAGCTAACACAATCTTTTGGCTATGGTGATACACTCAACTGTTGAACCTGAAGTACAAGAATCATGAGTCAAAAGGCTAAAAGTGATGATGGACATTCTTGCCCTAACTCCCTTAAACTTCATGGGGCCAATGACATTCAACAATGTGCTATATGAGCAGTTCACAACTCAGTTTTTCAGATCAGGTTAGCCATAAGATTCCACAACTATTCATCTGGCTATGCCAAGAAGTCCTGTAAGTAGATCTGACAAAGGCAAAGCCATTGTCACAACATCCTTTGATTCAACTTTGAACAAAATCATGCCTTTCACATAAGAAGGTTGAAATTCCCCTTTCTCGACATGACCAAAAACATTAAATTTTTGCTCAAATACATGACCAAGAATGACCTTCTGTTACTCTTTATTAAACTAAAAACAACCCTTTCAAGTATGTTAAATGAACTAGACTCAAATACCTTTCCAACGATATAAGGAACAACTTCTAACTCATTACGGTTGATTTTATACAAAATTAACAAGATACGATAAAAACCGAGAAAACTGGTCTAGTGAGCATACGACTGTATGCTAAATAGCATACGGCCATATGATCCCTTAACAAAATATGCCAAAACAACATTTTTAAGCATACGACCGTATGCACATATACCATACGGCCTTATGGTCTCTGACATGCACTTTTAGCTAATTTTCTACAATTGTATAATTTCCGGAAAAACAACTTCTATAACCTGAAACGACACAAGAACATCCATAACTCATTTAAATAACATATAACTTCATTTCCATAAACATTTGTGGTTTAAACGACCCGTGTACACATACTTTACGGGGTTTACCAAAGACCTGGGTTGACTCGTTTACATATACCTTAACACATAACTATAACAAATGATTTTGACCCACTTTAACATCGACAATAATGAAATACTTCGACACTTACAAATAACATTACAACCATCCTATGACACTTCGGGGGTCCCACCTTGTTTTGATCTCGGTTTTTAACAATAAGCTCTAACACATTCCAATACTCTTCCATTGCGCACTTCCAACCTTAAGCCTTAATCCAAGTACTTACCATCTTTCCACGAGCACCTACAAAACATGGTTAATTGTAACATAAGTTAAACGCTTAGTTAGTAATTGGTTAATACATGATTAATACGCCAATCATTATATTAGCAATATGAACACTTAACAACAAGTCCAACATTAAACCATTCATTCTCGCATACTAACACTATAACAATCACATATATTATAACCACATATCTATAACATACATATAACACATAGAAGAATTAGCACGTACCTTAATCCTTCCATAATCCATAGATAGTTATATAACATCCAACTATCGAGTCTCTTAATTCATCACACTTTCTAAGAAACTACAATCTATCTTAACACTTTCATTCATGGGCACATAACATAATACAAAAGCGAGAAACAAAATCGGTAAACTATGGAATGACTTTTGATCCATATCCATATTTAACATTGTATCTGAAACTAAAGGATAGGACTAACTTGAACCATAGATGGCTGAGATGTTTACTGAAACCATACTCAGGTATTTCGAGGAGCATTGATGATGTTTCTAGACTATTCGTCAATGTTAGTATGTTATATTCTATGACTAACATTCGCAAGTAGGAGCTGTTAGTTTGTGCTCATGTCATACGGATATTTATACGGCTAGGAATACGTGAGCCTACGGGGTCACACACGTATACACTTAGATATCACTCTATCAGTATATGTATAATAATATAAGCGTATATTTATTATATATGTATTTAATACTCGATTAATCTATTATACTAAAAGATACAGCCCCTAAATTTAATGGGCTGTATCATTAAAAGCTTTGTCTCACCCAGAGAGCCATAGGTACAAAACCCTGCTGCATACTAATACTCAATATCAAATACGGTTATTAGTCCTGCATTTACACCATTCAACCTTTAATCTTCCATCCATTTGACAGTTTCCTTTCTTATATCAAAATACCATTCATTCAAAACCCTGCTGCATACAAACAAGATGCAGTTTAATGCCCAAGTTTTGTAAATGTTGCTCTCATAATTGTACGAGCACGCTGTAGGTATTCCCTGTTTACACAACCCCTCCTCCTTCGACTGTTACACAACCTCTTGATTTATCTCTTAATTTTTCTTCCACCGTCGATAAATCATATCCACCATATCCCAGTAACCTCAAGAATCCATCTTTTTAGTCTTTTTAAATCATCATCTAGTTGGTTAAATGGCTGCACATGTAACTTCTTTTTACCTAAATCTATTTTGCAGGTTTGGTATGTGGTTTGATAAGATTTTGTTTTGATTTTCAGGAAAAAATTTGCTTTTGATTATATATTGGGATTTTTGGTTTTTATGCAAAACAATTTAGGGTTTTTTTCTTTAATTGAATTGATGCAGATTTAGGGTTTTTTAATAACTTTTTATGTGGTACAATATTACAGGTGCCTGAAATTTGCCCGGGCTAGGTTCATCGACATTAACGATTATAGGTATATGATTTTTCTTTATTTTAATCTGTTTGTGATGTTGTTAGAATAGTGTTGTTAAGAATTTGAATTGAATTTGCAATTTGATGGGTTTAGGTTTAGTTTTGCTTGAATTTCTAAATGGGTTTGGGTTTAATTGCTGGGTGAAATAAGTTGCTTATAATAAGCTGATCAGTGCTTACAAAAATTAGCATAAGCAGTTGTGCGTTTTTTGTTTATGTGGTTTACTTGCACCACCGACGACGTTTATCATATAAGCTGATTAGTGTTACTATATTAGTTCCCAAATTACAATATCTGATTTGTGAGGTTTGAAATGCATATACAATGACTTATTTATTAAGGATCGAAGAAGAGAAAGTCTCTCTCATCCTTCTCTGTTGTAGATAATATGTTATGCATATGATTAGCCATATATGTGTTTAGGCCTCTTAATGGTACTAATAGAAAGTACTATTAAAGTTAGAGAGTATCATGTAACTTATCTAGAATCTGATGGCAAGAGATTGGGTCATCTGATCATCTGGTGGGTTATCTTCCAAACGTGTTATTTTAAAAACAGGAGCTTTAGAACTGATCACTATTTTTCTTAGCTTTCAGTGATGTTTTCATGTAGAGGATTTAGTACACTATTTTTGTAGATGTCATTACGAAGAGGAACGACTGAGGTTTATGAGTTTCGCGGGATATTTTAAGGATATTGGGTAAAATACAAAGTTACATCAATGATTGGTCATGTTTCCATGTTTCTTTTCCTTCCTTCAAAAGCATCATTTAATATTATCTATATCCTTACACTCAACTGTAAATGACTATGTTGCTATATTCCATCCGTTTATAAGTCTTTGGAAAGTGTTTAATTGTTTATTAAAGATCTTTACTGAAGAGTCTGAATGATTATTTGATTTTAAGTGGTATTATGTTTTGCTTTTTCACTGCTTTGCCGACTTTATTTCAAGGCTTTTGTTACCAGTGGATGGTGCACATTCTGCTTCATGTGAAGAAATGGCAACAACCATGTCCAGTGCAGAAGGTGCTGCCTATAAAGGACTTCAACAATGCATTAAGACAGTTATGCCCGAGGTATGCATCAACATTTGAGCATATCTCATTCTGAAGTACAATAATGAACTTTTTGCAATTTCAAAAATACTGTAATATGTTCTTACCATTTTTATATAATTTTATTTATCAACTGTGTTCCCTTTTTTATACACGTGGAGCGATTGCTTTCAGCTGAGCAAAAAGTTACTGATTATAAGTCACCAGATGATGGCATTGTTCCTGACCATCGCCCTACAAACGCATGCATAAGGTTTCACTCTTATTTTCCGGCAGCATTTTATAAATGGTCATATCATTTTCA
>BQNB010059578.1:0-37269 GCA_026074375.1 Tanacetum coccineum | reverse complement strand
GTGTTATCGATTCAACCGGTTCAATTATTGGGTCAATCTGATCTTCTACGACAAAAAAATATAAAATATTTGCAATGATTAGAAAAAAAATATAAATCATAAAATATTCCATATATTGAACATAAAATTATTTATTAACAAATATAACATGTAAAAATAAAATTACGTCGCAAATATAAAAAATTAACATGCTTTATTTGTAAAAAACACGAAAAAATCGAAACACGACCGGGTCTCGAAAACCGAGTTGACCCGGGTCACTCCAAACCCGGAGAGTCTAACCGGATTTCGAAAATATGAAACTTGGTTTAATTTGACATGTTTTTTTGATCGAAACCACTTCAACCGGTTAAACCGGCGATATCGAACAGAGTTTCAAAACATTGCATAAATCTAACTTGCAAAGTAAGAATGTATTAAAACATAAAAAAAAACAGTATCCTTCCAATGATCGATGGGCATGGCTTCTTGGATCTTCTGGTGAGTTTTCGGTTCACTCGGCTAGAACATTTATTGATGATATTCTTTTACCTTTTGTTGGTGACTTTACTAGATGGGTGAAAGTGGTTCCAATAAAGGTAAATATTTTAGCGTGGAAAGTTTGTTTGGATAAGCTCCCCACGAGACTTAACCTTTCACTTCGTGGGATTGATATTCCTTCTATTATATGCCCAAATTGTGGTTTAGCTGGAGAATCATGCTCGCATCTTTTCTACTCTTGTAATTTAGCTCGGACTTTATGGCGTAAAATTGCTCGATGGTGGGAAATTGATATTCCAGATTTTTCTTGTTACGAAGAATGGATTGCTTGGTTCAAAACTACTCGGTTTTCTAAAGCTCAAAAGGAAATGTTAGAAGGGGTCTTTTATGTTATGTGGTGGATGATTTGGAAATTCCGCAACCAAGTGCTTTTTGGATCTTCTCATCCGCGTATGGAGCTTCTTTTTGATGATATTGTTTCGTACTCTTTTACTTGGTGTTCCAATAGATGTAAAAACAATATTGATTGGATTTCCTGGATGAAATGTCCTAAATCCATATCCTTGTAATTTTCTAGCTTCTTGCTAGTTTTTTTTATTAATTTCAATTTGCCGTTCAAAAAAAAATCATAAAAATATTTTTTGCAAATGATGTCCAGCTCAGCTCAGTTGGATTGATGCATCCGGTTATAGTCTCCATGTGTGGGAGGTCAGGAGTTCGACTCCTGCTATTCACCATGTGGGAGATTTTCCCTGAATGGCAGCCGGGTTCGAATCCCAGCGCGATGCCTTGAAGCCCCTTGATGGGAAACTGGATGGCTAGCCTGGGGGTTGTTATTTCTCTTCGTGAGATGATTCGAACTCGGGTTGAGAGACTTGGTGCCTTGGTGGCACGTAAGATACTTAAGCTGCACCAAAGTGCCGTTCAAAAAAAAATCATAAAAATATTTTTCTCTTAATTCTCACTTTTAATTCTACAAAAGTATTTTCTCAAAAATACATTTACAAAATATTTTCAAATTAAAAGAAATGTTTTATTAAAAACTTAAATTTTGAAATTCAAACTTTCCCCCCAAAATGGAAGGTTCCATAACAGATACAACATTCACCACAAAAAGACAAAAAAGGAAGAGGAGTCTAGTGGCGGCCCCTTTATAGGCCTAGCGGCCCCCTTATATATAAGGGACCGCCAGGACTGCCCTCAGATAGCCGTTGGGATTCCCTGCATATAAATACTGTTTCATTCCCAGCAGAAAAATATTCTTCTTTGCACGAAATTTTCCAGTCTTTTCTTTCTCTCTCTAAACCTTCTTTCTCTCACTAAAACTTTTGATCACTAACCTACTTCGATCTTGTTTCAAGTGATCTAATCTCTTCTTCTCATCTCTTCCCTCTCATTCAAGTGCAAGAGAAGAACACTCGTATTCATCAAGAAACGAAGTGTTAAATAGTGATCTCTCCTATTTTCTTCTAAGTACCAAACCTCTATTGTATTTATCTCGTGTATTTGTCTGATTCGGATATTGTGTAGATCTTGTGAGTGCGTATATCTTGTGAAGTGGTAGATTGGTTCTAGCTAAGATTAGGACTCGACATTAGCTTAGTGTCGAAATAACGTAAGCGGCGTGTAAACGGTTTTCTCCGCCTAAAGAGAGCTTGTTGACATAGTGAAATCTCATGTCGGATACTTGGGGAGTAGAGTAGGGCTAAGAGGTGCTTCATAGCCGAACCACTATAAAATCTTGGTGTCTTGGTTTGGTTGTTTCTTTCTTTATCTCTTACATTATTATTGTTGTTATCTTAGGTTTTAGTTTAGATAGTTATTGCTTGTTCATATTGTGATTTGATTGAACATATAACTCGGATCTATACATTTTTGAAAGTAAACTTTTAAAACGCATAAAAAACGTGTAAACTATTCAACCCCCTTCTAGTTTCCACAATTAGTATCAGAGCAAGGTCACTCAAGCTTTTTAAAATATACTGTATTTTAAAGCTTGGATCGATCTATGTATTCCGACAAATATCAGAAGGACAATCTATGCAAAGTACCACCACTTTGAAAGCGATAGTTTTTATTATTGAAAAATAGATCAGACGTATGTTAAATCAAAAGATCTAGATCTTTGGCATGTATATTACCAATGTGATTTTTTAAACTCTTTTGTACAAAATCTAGAAACCAAATTAGATTGAGTTTTATCACTTTTTGAAAAACAAACGATGAGCGTCAAAAAGAGACTGAGAAAAATAACAAAGCAAAAATGGTTATTTACAATGCTTTGCCAAAAAAAGAATATAAAAGAATTTTTATATGTAACACGGCAAAAGAATTTTGGAAAACTTTGTTAATCACCCATCAAGGTAATAGCCAAGTCAAAGATAATAAGATCGACCTTTTGGTTCAACAATATGAACAATTCGTTATAATCTGAAGACGAATCTATAGATAGTGCTTTTGCTAGATTTAATACTATTATCACTAGTCTTAAAGCTCTTGATGAAGGTTATTCTAGTAAGAACTATGTAAGGAAGTTTTTTAGGGCTCTACATCCTAAATAGAGAGCAAGGACCGGCGATTGAAGATCCGAAAGACTTAACATCACTATCTCTTGATGAACTAATCGAGAACCTCAAAGTTCACGAAATGATCATCAAGAAAGATTCCGAAATAGTCAAAGCAAAAGTTGAAAGAAAATCTATTGCTTTAAAGGCTAAGAAAGAATCTATTGATGAAGAGTGTTTGACTTCCGGTAGTGAAGACGAAGAGTACGCCATGGTGGTAAGAGACATCAAAAAGTTCTTTAAAAGAAAAGGCAGATTCATGAGACAACCTCAGAACGACAAAAAGACGTACCAAAGAAGTCGTGATGACAAGAACGGTAAAGGTGAGAGAAAATGCTTTAGATGTGGCAACCCGAGTCATCTTATTAGAGAATGTCCAAAACCACCGAAAGATAAGAACCAAAGAGATTTTGTCGAAGGCTCTTGGAGCGATAGCGGTGAAGAAGATGATGAAAAGGTCAAAGATGAAACGTGTCTTGTAGCTCACGCATCAAGTGAGGTATGTTCTGAATCGTCTTACATTTGTGATGAAAACTCATCCATTGATGATATAGCTTTAGACAACGAATATAATAAGTTATTCAAAATGAGTCTAAAGATAATCACTAAAAGTTAAAAGCTACTAGAAATAGTTTAGAAAATGAGCTTAGATAATTAAAAGATAAATTGTCCACACTCGAGAAAGACAAGGGAGTTGATCTCGATTGTGCAAAGTGTCATGCACTTAAAATTGAGAATGAAAAACTCAAAGATGAATCTACTAGATTAAACAAATTTGAAAAGAGTACACATTGCTTAAATGAAATGTTAAATAATCGAAAACTCTCCGGTGATAAATTAGGTTTATGGTCCCCTAAATGACCAGGCGGCCCCCGAAATAAATATGGGACCGCCACCAGCAACGCCTGGATGTAAGAAAACTGTGTCTTTTCAAAAATCCATTTTGGGTCCTAGACCAAAACACATAATTGTAAACAAAAGTCAAAGTTCCCGTTGCTAGTGACAATGAAGTTAAAACAATTTTATAAGTCATTGTCAAAACCTAGAGTTAGATTTTCTAAACCCAATTTTAGATCAAAAACTCCACCTCCTAAAAGAGTCATAGTATAAATTATTCTCGTCCTAAAACACCGCAACCAAAAAGACATGTTGGTCGACAAAACCAACCTCATGGCTTTCCCGTAAGTTGGAACAACTTTCCACGTCAAAGTTACATGCCATGGGAAATGTGTCTTCCATTCTCACATCCCAACCAATTGCATCAAATGCAAGGGATGTTTGGCACTAACAACTTTGGACCCATGAGATATTGGGGACCAAATGTTTGAGTTATTGTCTTATATAAATGTTTGAGTTATTGTCTTATATAAATAGATATGCCTTGGAGTCGACTTGGAGCCCGACGAATGGATTAAGGATATCGGATGCTCCAAACATATGACAGGCAACCAAAAGCTCTTCTCCACTTACAAGGCATACAATGGATGTAACATCATTTTTGGTAGTAATCTTCGCGATTACAAATGACTCTCTCAAAATAGATAATGTAGAACATGTTGATAACTTAGGATTTAATTTGCTAAGTATAGGACAAATATGTGACAATAAGTGTAGAGTAACTTTTTCTGAACATGATAGTGAAATCACTAAGGAAGGTAAAGTCATAGGTAGAGGTATTAGGAAGAAAGGCTTATATGTGATGAAATTAGGAAATAAGCCTAAGGATCAAATTTGTCTAACTACGATTGATGAAAATTCTACCTTGTGGCATAGGAGATTAGGACACGTAAATATGCGTCTCATTCAATCGTTGGCCTCTAAGGAATTAGTTAGAAACTTACCTAAGCTTAAGTTTGATCAACATTTTTGTGATGCTTGCAAAATTGGAAAACAAGCTCACGCTAGTCACAAAGCTAAGAATGTAGTCTCAACGACTAGATGCTTAGAACTTCTCCATATGGATCTCTTCGGTCCATCCGCCGTACGGAGTTACGGAGGAAACCGTTACACCCTAGTCATAGTAGATGACTACTCTAGGTATACTTGGACTAGATTTCTTAAGGATAAAACCGAAGCTTTCGATCAATTCGAAATATTTAGTAGGAAAATCCAAAACCAATTAGGTTGTTCAATAGTGTCAATTAGAACCGACCACGGTAGAGAATTTGATAATGAGGTGCAATTTGGAGAGTTTTGCAATACCAACGGTATTACACATAACTTCTCGGCTCCACGCACTCCTCAATCAAATGGCGTGGTCGAAAGGAAAAATAGGACACTTCAAGAAATGAGTAGGACTATGTTGAATGAGCAATCGTTACCACAAAAGTTTTGGTGTAACGCCGTAGATACTTCAACATACATTCTCAACCGAATTCTCATTAGAGCCATTCTAGGAAAAACACCTTATGAACTCTTAAGAGGTAGAAAACCTACACTAGATTATTTTAGAGTGTTTGGAAGCAAGTGCTTCATTTTGAACACAAAAGACTACCTTACCAAGTTTGACCCAAAGTCATACGAAGGTGTCTTTTTAGGTTATTCTCAAAATAGTAAAGCCTATATCATCCTAAACAAACACACTAGGAAAGTCGAAGAATCACTTAACGTGACATTCGATGAAACTCCTCCACCCTCTAAGACATCACCCTTGGTGGATGATGACTTAGATGAAGAAGAAGCAATTAAGGTCACCGAAAAGAAAAACCTAGAAAACGACATTGTGGATGAAACTTTAGAGGTTGATGAAATAATCAACATTAAGGAATCTAGGAACCACCCATTAGAAAATGTCATAGGAAACCTTAACCAAAGAACCCTTAGGTCACAAGCCCAAAACCAAAGTAACTTCTTTTGTTTTATATCAACTATAGAACCTAAGAATGTGAATGAAGCATTAGGAGATGAAAGTTGGATAGTCGCCATGCAAGAAGAATTAAATCAATTCGTTGCTAACGACGTTTGGGAGTTAGTTCCTCAACCTAGGAATATGACAATCATAGGAACTAAGTGGGTATTTAGAAATAAGTTAGACGAGAACGGTATTGTTTCTCGAAATAAGGCTAGGTTAGTTGCTCAAGGCTACAACCAACAAGAGGGCATCGATTATGATGAAACTTATGCCCCGGTTGCTAGACTTGAGTCTATTAGAATATTATTAGCTTATGCTTGTGCCTTAGAGATTTTAAGCTATTCCAAATGGATTAAAAAATTGTACACACCCCCAAGCGGAAACGCAAGCGTAACGAGAAAGGATAGTACAAAACACAATGACTCTAATATAGAGAAATTTCTACATCAATAATAAGAAATATAGACACAACGTTTCATAACAATACCCATAAAACTAACCCAAACCAAAAGGCATCTTTATTAATGAAACAAAGTTCTCGCCAATAGAAAGACATGCAACAATTATCCATAATCCAAACAATGCAAAATTCAAGACAATAAAGCAATAAACTCCATGACATCTTACGGTCTCTTTCTAGCCACATCTCTCTATCTTATTCCCATGATGCTCACCTGAAAATGATGCTTAAACATCAACATAAAGTTGGTGAGAGTCATAGGTTTAAGACACACATAACAATCCTTTAAAACTAAATATTGTGATAAATAAAACTAGCATAGACAGGACATTTAAATGTAACTAACAATCCAGCTGAACATGCAAACACACCAACCATGTTGAGACGGTCCCACAGCACACATCACAAATAAGGAACGGAATGTTGTCCCCACGATCCATATCACAATTAGCAAAGTAAGCACATAACATACAATAGTCACGTATAGTCCATGCCTCATTTAAAACACATTATCACAGTAACTAAAACATTTAAACTCATAGCATCATTTTCACCCCAAGAAAACATATGAAAAAGGGGCTATGAAACTCACATGATGCTTAAGCAAACTCTAAATCCTTGCACGAAACTAAACAATCAAAACAAACACGTGTTACACGCGACCAAGCCAAATGCTTATGCCCATGTAACAATCATATGACGGATGTCTAAGGTGTTTAATTACCCCCATGGTTTCACCACGACCCAAATGGAGCCCAACCTTAACCAACATGTTAAGACACTTTATCAAAGTCTTACAATTTACCCAAAGATGTAGAATTTTGACCTCACTTTACCATTTTCTAAACCATACCTATTGAGCTTTATAAATTTTACCAAAAATCAAAAGTTTAATAACATGAGTCTACTAACACCATGATTTTTCTACTAATTTATTTCCACACTTAAGTGCTCCAAATAAAATCAAACTTTTAACTACTCAGTTTCGGATCTGATCGCACACTAAAAAGTTTGGACCTAAAAACCATACTTAGACTCCAAATCAGAAGCTCTTATTTGGGGGATTTTTAATAGACACCTAGAACTAAACTCTTGTAGGTTGGCTAATCCTAATTCAAATTTTAAGTGGGGGTTTTACACCTCGTAATCTGACCTAAATCTGACCCGAATTTACTGCTTTGACAACTTTTCTCGTAACCAACATTTGAATGACTTCCCGACCTTAAAAACTTTCGAGGCTGGATGTTCTGGAAACTAGACTCTCTGAGCTACATCATAGACACCGGAAACTTAACAAAAGCTATTCCCATCATTAAGATATCAGCCGAACAACACAGCCCTAAATTCTGCCCTAATCTAAATCAAGTTTTAACGCGATCTAAACCCTAACGAATACACCCATATGATCCTAATTAAACCCTAATTATTGCAATATGATTAAACATCATTAATTTACAGATTTTATAAAACCCTAATTCCATCATAATAATTATTACATGATTAAAGATTAATAATTAACAAAAGATTAATTAAAACATACCTAAACCTTGATTTCTCTTCACAAGAACAAAACCCTAATTTTTTTTCTTCTTTTCTTCTTGTGGTCGACCGAACCTTCAATAGGGAGGAGGAAATTTCGTTTTTGGGTTCTTTTATTTTATATATATAGTGTAGATAATTTCCTAATTAGAGTTGTAGTAGGATTGGGCTTTATTTTTTTTCTTTCCTAGCCGGCCTACACCCTATTTATATATATTTTTTATTTTTTTTTATTTATTTATTATTTTCATTCTTTTATTAATTAATTAATTACCTTCAATACCTCAAGTATTTATAAAAACCCAAGCTAATTTGGTAAACCATTTTGCTTATAAATTACTTTCTAAAAATAACTTTTCATTTCACCAACATACTTCTTTTATTTATATAAATTACATTAAAACTCTTATATTTTTACAAAACTCATTCACCATCTCTAGGTCATATTTCCACATTAATCCCACTCCAAAACCAGTCTTATCTTAAATCACTAACACAAAAATACGTATACGTAATAATTACTTACACAATTAACACGAAACCGCTTAAATCACCAAAATTATTTCCTTGTCACTAAAAGTGAACGAAATGAACTTCATAAAATCCAACACCAATCCAATCCCAATGAGACGATCACGCTCAATGGATTGATTATCAAATCTCACATAACCCACATAAACATATATAAACACGAATAAACACAAATAACACATAACCCATACATTGCAACAGATACATAAGTCAACACTAACGGTTTGACTAACCTGCTCAAGTCATGGTTGTCACAGTATCCCCTCCTTTAGGAAATCTCGTCCTGAGATTTAACCAAAAGGTTCAACTCTATCATTACCAAACAATTAATCTGATGAATTAACTTATCTTTCAAGTAGTCCCTCCATTACCTGTTAACACAAAGTTTCACTTTAAATTCCAACTAACTTTCACAAGATATCTTACTGCTAAAAACTTTGCCTGCCCACAAAAAGGTATGCATAGCAGCATAACCGCTCCAACAAAAAGAAACATCCAACTACCTGAACCTCGCCCGTCATCGAGGAAACTCGTCAAAATGTAACAACGTCATTTACAACCCGGTCTCGCAACTCATCAAACAAGAACTGTCTTGAAACCAAGTTATAAGTTGTTACAAAGCCCAACGTTTTTGAAGAACCGGCTCGACTTCGAGTTTATTCATAAAATAACTTTAACTAGAATCACACAAACACATCTAAGGGCATACTAAGGTCTACAAGAAACCTTACGTACCAAACTTTCAACAAAACTCTCGAATGATCCCTTACTCAAACGACAAGTGTTGGATATCCGTTTACCTAAGTTATCTAAAGACCATCGTTTCTTTATCGAGCTCAAATGGACCCTAACAACCACCAATTCCCTACTTTAACCTCTTAACTTCAACGGTCATAATCTCTACAGGTCCTCAACAAAACAAGAGTTTTTTCCAACCCTTAATCTCGTCTCATGGCAACATGCAAACTAGCATCACACCAAACACTTTTATGTTTAACAACACATGAAACGTGTCATGTGTACCCACTCAATTCCTCAGGCAATCTAACTGATAAGCTACAGGACCGATTCTTTCAAAATCCAAATGGCCCCTACATACCTTAGTGCTAACTTGCCTCTCTTTCCAAAACGAATCACGCCTTCCCAAGGCGACACCTTTAATAACATATGATCTCCTACCTCGAACTCCAACAGTTTACGCCTATTATCAGCATAGCTCTTTTGATAATCCCTTGCCGCTTTGAGCTTCTCCTTTATCAACACTACCTTATCAGTTGTTTCCTATACCACTTTGGGTCCAATCAAACTACTTTCCTCCCAATCTCGGCCCATTATAATAACGTAATTTACATGTTCCATCCATACAATCTTCAAAAACGAGCACACCAAATGCTCAAATGATCACTACCACCAAAACGATACCACATTCCCTCATTAATCCTCCAAATCGAACCATACTTCCACTTTGTCCATCCCGCTTGTGATTGCTAATCAGTACTCAAATCTAATCGCATCACTAACACTTTCTACAGCGTCTACCAAAACCACGAGGTAAATCATCCATCTAAATCTGAGTTGATCATCCCCAGAATTCCATTCCTTGCTATTATCTCATCACTATAAATCTTTTCTAACTTTACCTCTTGAAATCTCTTGTATAGCTAGAAAATGAGCTACTTGGTCAGTCTATCAACCATCACCCAAATCACATCATACTCATTACTTTGACCTTGGAAATTTACTAATAAAATCCATGGTGATTCTATCTCATTTTCACTCAAGTATCTCAGGCTCTTGCAGTAAGCCAAAAGTATTTGACATCGCAACTTTCACCTCTTAAACAGATCCATCAATTCTAACATAGGTATCTATATCTTTTATATTTTTACATGTGGCTCCAATACATGTCTTCCTAAGGTTATAGTAACGTCTTATCCGAACCCAGAATGTAACCAAGTTACCTTGATGTATGAGTCTTTTAGCCTCAAAATATTGAGTCGAACAAGGAAGTTCGTTCATTATATTAGGTCTCGGTCACTTAATTAATTATATGTTGTAATAGGCTAGAAGGGTAAACGGGCTCGTAAATGTAAGCTAATATGGTATGTGTATCGGGCTAAAGCCCAAGTCAATCCTGAGCCCGGCCCAAGTAAAAGCCCACACGCCCCATGTAGTTGTGTAGGGTATATATACCATTTTCCATCAAGGAAAATGGTGTTGGTTCATTTTGTAAGATTTTCATTTTGCAAGTTAATCATCCAACTTTCATTTTCTCTCTCTAGTTTCTCTCTCTACAATTCTCATAATTTCCTTCTCTTTTCTACTTGTATTCGAGCAACATGATAATGAAGTGAAGTGATTATTGGGTTACCGATATTTGGTATCAAGAGCCTCGGGTGTTTAGTGTTTGATATGTGGATTAAATACTTATTTCGTGACTTATTGAAAAAATAAGCACAAGAATTCGTGTTTTGGTTAAGCTTTTGGAAGAAAAACGTGTACTTTTGTGTTTCTTATTCTTTCTAGCTTATGTCTTAGCAATTTCGTGGCTAGAAACCTTATTTTTCTTACTTTATTTTTTGATTTTTCTATGTTGCGTTTTTTCTTAGAAAGTTGTTGTTTTGATCCGAAAAAGCTTTGTACTCCTTGATTAGTAATACGTGTATAAGCAATTTAGTAGTGGTTGAGATTATGTCATAGCAAGTGGAAGATTTGGGCTTATTCGCAAGTTAGAAGAAAAAATTTTGTCATTGCGTTTTGACAAAAAATTCTTGGTTGCGTTTTGAGAATAGAGACAAACAAGTACTGTACTTGAAACTGACATTTGTACTGGTTGCGTTTTGATTGGAAGACATTGCGTTTTGATTCAAGTCGCTGCGTATTGTTTCTAAGTATTGCGTTTTTGATTCAAGTCGCTGTGTTTTGTTCTCAGTAGTTTCGATTTTATTCAAGTCGTCAGCGTAATTGATGCTCAAGTCTTTTTTTTGTTGCATTATGATTCTCAAGTCACCTATGATGATATTTTTGTTGTCGTAGCGTTTTGTCTCCACAATAGCGTTTTGAAGACAACACTGCTTTTTGACTAAAACGTTACTCTGCCAATTTTGTTTATACATTCGTTTTTGATCAAGACGACTGCCTTTGCTCAAAGAACATGTGTTTTGATCATTAGAAGATCTTGCGTTTTGATAAGAAAAGTGACTGCTTTTGCTTAAGAAAAAGTGATGCGTTTTATTCAAAGATAGTTTGGCGTTTTTACTAAAGTCATATGACATTTGTCCATTGAAAACTCCAGTGGTAAGTTGACCGTATATGGGAATATATAATCACCGTTTAATCAAAACATCACACCATAGACAAAACAAACTTCATGACTAAATACGAGGACTTGTGTACCTTTTATTTCCGGACTACAAGAACAAATCAACATACATAACAACAACATTAACTTTTCACGGTTTCCTCTCGATTTTGTAAAATCCCGCGAAAGAACTTAATTTCTCGGTTTAAATCTTTGACTTGTAAAATCCCGTGGAAATTAATTACTTTCAATTAATCCACCAATCCATCAAGCACTACAAACCACTTAAGATCCTTCAATCATCTTTTCACTTCATAATTCTTTAATCATTCCATCCTTGACAACTCCAATTGTAAACTTCCACAACCGACAGTCATAATGCATAACAACAAAAGGCAGCAGATCAAGGGATCATCTAAAAAAAAAACCACCATGCCTTGCAACATGACGATATGCACAATGGCGATCACGGTTCTTACGATACATTGAATACAAGACCAGATGGTGATGCCTTAACGGAAGTGCATTCTTAAAGGTCCTTACACTACCAAACGATATTGTCACAACACCATTGTTCCAGCACAGAGGATTCTCCACAGTTTCCTGAACAAACCACAGTCGAGACCTGTTACGAATATACTCTATGAGAACAAGCCTCATTTTGAATCTGAAAAAAAGTGATTCCATTTGATAACGACTGGAATTGGAGATGAAATATACACAACTGTTGATGCCTGTCAACAGCTCAATAAATGTTTGGAAGCCATCGAAGCAACAACAAGGTGATCAATCAACATTCAATATATCAAGACAACCTATTTTGGAGATTTGGTCAATGCACCTCTCACGATGAGAAAACATTGAGTCTTACTACAAGAATTCAACAAAAGGATGAAGTGAAATGATCATAAACAACTTGACAGTTGCAACGATGCACAGTCAATGTTTCAAATTCTACAGACAACTTCACCCAGAATGTTCTAGATTATTTTCACATTGTGAATGCAAATCAACACAAGTTGAGATGAAGTTTCATACCATAAGCTCTTTGACATTCAGAAACAATACCATAAGGAAGTTAATGAAACACCGTGCTGAAAGAATGCCAAGAATGCAACCCATTAGCACGTGATGCTAACTGCTCAAACACTACAAGACCCATCTTATCAAACATCAAAACCTCACAAATCATACGACCAACATCAAAAGCTTCCACTTCCAACCAGATCTCAGCAACTACAAGATACAAAGGGCAAATAGATAGCCAAACCAATCACACCACCCATCAGAGTCAAGCTTCTAGAATAAGACAGTTGATCCTGAACAAGCTCAAAGGAAAAAGAATTCAGAAAAATAGGCACACATTGTCAAAGTACTTCAAGAACCTCTACAAACCTACCAACACAACCTCAGAACTTCCTCAAACACCAGAAACAAGAATGTAGGAACTACTCCAAGGTAACAGAAACGACAGTTTTCCTTAACAGATTGGACTAGTTATGAGAATCAGGAGGGTAGTGAATTTGTTGGGGCTAAGAACTGTAGGTGGTTCCCATTAGTGCAACAATCTAGATACAAAGTTTTTAACTGCAAGGACATTGGACATTATGCTAAGGGGGGAATTCAGAAAGCAAAAACGGGTTAAAGACTCCACGAATCACAAGTAAAAATATATTGCTGTGTAAACACGTTTTGGAGAAAGGTAGTTCAACATCAAGCAGAAGCAATCTGCAGGGGCAAGCCAGAACACGATAAGAGATTGATGAACAAGAGTTGGAAGCACATACAGTTACATGGCAAATAATCATAGAGTTCCTAAGCACTACTCAGGAAGTGAGTTCTGAGCCATTGGAAACAGTACAATACGAACTGACGATACTAGTGTATTGCCATAACATACAACATTTTGACCAATCTAGAATCCATTAGTAACACATGTGCATGTGGAAACGGATGATAGTAATGTCACGCATGTACTCACCATATATGTGTGATTATTGATATTCAGGATGTGACCAAAATGAGTAGACTGAGATGATGATCGTTGTTGCACTTGTCTAATTTTAATTGCTAATTTAAATCCTGAATGTGCGATGAAAATAAAAAGATTCAAAGGCAATAAAGAAAGCAAATGCAACATTGACTCAAGAGTTACTGAGTTGCAAATTCAATTCTTGCAAAACATAGAACTCTAGGAGAATCTAATAGTATTTCGGAATAGTTGCTGATTTGCACTTCAAATAAACAAGACTGAGTTTGAGAAGTACAAGCCCTTTAATGAACATACAAGTTGACTATGACAAACATGAACATCTTTAAATGAAGCTCTAGGACTATAACTCAAAAAGAAATTAACATAATAAGAAGGTTTAAAATTGAAAGCCTACGAAATAACTGATGTCAAAGAGAAACATGATGATTACTTAAACAGAAGTCTTTTAACCAAGTCACATTACAAGGTCTGTCAGAGAAAAAACAAAGAAATAACGGATTTGAAGCTTAAGGAAGAAAAAAGATATTATGGCAAAATGATTTCAATGGAAAACCAGATCAAGTTTTGATGAAATTGTTTACAAACGGTAGTTAATCAAACCAAACCATTCATATGTTAGCAACCCAAATGCCCTACATTTAATGGAAGACCTACCTTTGCCAATCCAAGGTACCTCAAAAAATCTCAAAATAGATCCCAATGTTTGTATGCGTATCACCACATGACCAATCTGATCAATAGCAAATAGACTCGTCCCCGATAGGGAAATACTCATACTCATTGAAGAAGAGATCTATCCAAAAATAGAAATAAAGCTTAGTGAAACCTTTTGACTACACAAATGTTAAATAGTCCCCTTTATGAATATTTTAATACCCCCACCCAGCAATATGAAATTCAGTTCTGCACAGGCAAATGAACTAGAAAGAAAATGTGGAGAAATTCAATTGTGAAACACAGCCAAATTATTTCAAAAACTCACCCCTTCATAGATTTCTTACCAGATGTCTAAATCAATAAGCAAAAGTAGACAAGCAATATAATGTCGAAGCCAAATAAGCCATTAATCATTCTGAAGGAAATTGTCAATCAAGCAAGGGTGAAAACATTCAAACGACCTCTACATCTTCGTAACCCAACTACGCAGAATATGGAAATCCTAGTTATGGCATGTTTGATGCCCTTGCCCTTAAGACCAGAATGATGGTTTCGCATTTGTTACATGAAACTTAACAAGAATGCATACATGATTTAAAGTACGTTGAATCTCTACAAGATGAACTGAATCGATAAGGCAGATTTTCCAACATTATGATATGCTTTTGCAAGAATGTGTGACTAAAGGATGTTATGTGTTTCTTATTAGCAATCTTCAACTGAATTAGCTGAATCACTGAATTACAAAGCTTAAAACTTCTAAAGTCTAGGGAAAGTAGACTGTCTTGCACAAAAGCTAACTCTTCATAAAGTCAAAGAATGTGAATGTCTTGCACAAAAGCTTTCGAAACAAACTAAATTTGTTAGTAAAGAGGTTTATACTGAGCTTTTATGAAGTTTTGCTAAATTAGAAAAACACTCGATATCTCTTGAACTCGCTTTACAACAATGTCAAGAACAACTGAAAAATGCATAGTTTGTAAAGAAAAGGCGTCAAACGTATTTCTAAAAGAACGTGAACAATATTTTGAAATACAAGATTTGAAAGCTAAATTTCAAGACAAGGACATTACCATCTGTGGAAACTAAGTTTGATAAACCATCTGTTGTTCGACAACCAAATGCTCAAAGGATTCCAAAACCATCAGTTTTAGGTAAACCGGCTCCTTTTTCAGATTCTCTTCAGAGAAAACACTTTTCAAAGACAAAGTTGGTTCCCAAAACTGCTGAGTCAAAAGGTTTATCAAAAACAGTCACTGCACAGAATTTTCCTCAAACAGCAAGGCACGCTGTAAGAAACACAAATGTGATTAAAACCAGGCATGTATCGAATTGACACTAGGAAAACAAAAAATCAAGCACCACAGTTGCCTTAGATCTCTAGGAATACTAATGCTCGTGTGTCTACATCTACAGGAGTAAATCACAGAACTAATGTTAGCAGACAACAGCTTAAGAGGAATAAAATGAAAGAAAAGGTCGTGACAAACACTAGTCAAGTAAAGTTTAAGAAGACTGAAGTAGAAGACCACCATAGGATTTCTAGTATTTCTAATAAATCAAAGTCCGTAACTGTGTGTAATGACAGTTTAAAATCCAGAACTTCGAATGTTAATGCTGTTTGTGCTACTTGTGGAAAATATGTGTTTAATTCAAATCATGATGCTTGTGTTTATAAATTCTTGAATGATGCGAATGCTAGAACAAAGAAGCCTAAAGTAGTGCCTATTAGTACTAGAAAACGCAAAAGTTAAGCGAACAAATCTGTTGCAACATACCGTAAGAAAATAGTTGCATCAGAAACCACTGTCCAAAATTCCAAGAGTTACTATAGGATGCTATATGAGAAAACAAGCAAGGCATGGAAATGGTGGATAGAACAACAATGCCCATCAGGATATAAATGGGTTCCTAAGACAAAAATGAAATGGGTACCTAAAGTTAGAAATGAAAATGTGTAAAAGAGAGTTAGTTTTGCCATAGATAATGCATCTAGGATAACTAATGTCTTGAAACTCACAAATACAGTAGGATCCAATTTGTCATGTATTCCATCGTCCTCTAATTCTCTTGCAGATTGTACAACTCATCCTATTCATTGTTGACTCGGGATGCACAAAGCACATGACGGGCAATCTATCGCTTCTGTGCAATTTTGTTGAAAAATATCTGGGTACCGTTCGTTTTGGCAATGATCAATTTGCTCTAATTCTTGGCTATGGAGATTTGGTTCAAGGAAATATAACGATCAACAGGGTTTATTACGTCGAAGGACTCAATCACAATCTCTTCTCGGTTGGTCAATTTTGTGATGCGGATTTGGAGGTTGCTTTTTGGAAATCTACGTGTTTCGTTAGAGATCTTCAGGGAAACGACTTACTCACTGGTAATCGTGGATCTGATCTCTATACAATTTCTCTTCAAGAAACAACTTCATCAACTCCAATCTGTCTCATGGCTAAAGCCTCACCAACTCAAGCATGGTTATGGCATCGAAGACTTTCTCATCTTAACTTCGACTACATCAACTTGCTTTCAAAGAAGGATATCGTGATTGGTTTACCAAAGTTGAAGTACGTCAAGGATCAACTATGTTCCTCTTGTGAAGTGAGTAAAGCAAAAAGAAGTTCATTCAAGACAAAGGTTGTTCCAAGTTCGAAAGGACGGTTAAATTTGCTTCATATGGACTTATGTGGTCCAATGCGGGTTGCTAGCATAAATGGGAAGAAATATATTCTGGTAATTGTAGACGACTACTCCAGATACACTTGGACTCTCTTTCTACGATCCAAGGATGAAACACCAGAAGTTTTAAAAGATTTTCTCACGATGATCCAAAGAAATCTTCAAGCCCTAGTAATTTCTGTTCGAACTGACAGAGGCACTGAGTTCTTAAACAAGACACTTAATGCATTCTTTAAAGAAGAAGGAATTGAGCATCAAACTTCTACTCCTCGAACACCTGAACAGAACGGCGTTGTCGAAAGACGAAACCGTACTCTGGTTGAGGCTGCTCGAACGATGCTTTCAGCTTCTAAACTTCCTTTGTTCTTTTGGGCTGAAGCAATTGCAACCGCATGCTATACTCAAAACAGATCTATCATCATCCCGACACATGAGAAAATGGCATATCACATCATCAATGACAGGCTTCAATTAAGCACCTTTCACATTTTTTGTTACGTTGTTGCCTAAACAGTGATGGTGAAAATTTGGATAAGATAAAGAAAAAGGGGATCTGTGATTTTTGGTGGGATTAATCTACCTCAGTCAATAGGATTTCGTGTTACACAAGAGAACAAGATTAATAGTTGAATCCATACATCTAAAATTTGATGAGATCAAAGAGATGTCTGAGACATATGTTGCTAATGACACTTCAGGCCTCGTTCTACAACGACAAAAGGCGTCAGATTATGACAATTCTAACCCCGTTCCATAACTACAAAATGTTTATCCTTCAGCAGATACAACAATTCCATCAAAAAAAGAGTTGGATCTATTATTCGGTCCTTTGTACGATGAATTTCTCAATGCGGCGGGTACTTCTCGTTGTCAGCAAAGTCTTCTTCTTCCTATGACCAATTTCTGCTCAACCAAGACACACAACCCTTCAACGAATATTCAAACATACATCAGAACCTATCAAACTCCCAAATATGAATGTTCATGTGAGGAAGGAAAAACAACGATAATCAAGCAGAAAGATACAGAACATGAATGTTCCAATCCTTTCTGGTTTACAGGTACTAAGAAAGTTTCTGTAGTCTTCCTCAACGCAAAATATTGGTTATTCAAATTGCATACCTTATTCAACCACAAGATTCTGAATATGATGGACTAAAAGATCACTCGTACTCAAGTTCGGGGAAATCCATCCAAGCAATTACAAACAAGATGAAACTTGCAAACGATCCTAAATGCTGTATTGTTAGCACTCATCGTGGTACTTTGGAACAAAAAAACATTATGAGGCAATGACTGATTCCTGCATGGATTGAAGGCAAGGCAGAATGAACTTCGTCAGTTTGACAGACTTCAAGTTTGGGAACTCGTTGACAAACCCTTTAGAAAGAACATAATCAAGATAAAATGGTTATGGAAGAACAAAAAGGATGAAGACCAAACTGTAATTCGTAACAAAGCACGACTTGTAGCTAAAGGTTATGCTCGAGAAGAGGGTATTGATTTCGAAGAATCATTTTCTCCAATTGCTCGTTTGGAGGCCTTGTACGGTATTTTTGTTGACTTTTGTTGCACACAAGTCTTTTCCAATTTATCAGATGGACGTAAAAACGACATTTCTTAATGGTCCATTGAATGAGGAGGTTTATGTTGCACAACCGGATGGGTTCGTTGATCCTCATCATCCAGAAAAGGTTTACCTCTTAAGGAAAGCTCTATATGGATTAAAGCAAGCTTCGAGAGCCTGGTATGATGAACTCTCAAATTTCTTGATATCCAAAGGTTTTACTAAAGGCACCATTGACCCGACTCTATTTACGATAAGATACGGGGAGGACATTCTACTTGTGCAAATTTACTTTGATGGCATCATTTTTGGTTCCACAAATCCTAAATTTTCTAAACGATTTAAAAAGATTAATGGCAAGTAGATTTGTGATGTCATTAATGGGGAAAAGAACATTCTTTTTAGGACTTTTAGATCCACCCAATCCCCAGCTGATATCTTTATAAATCAGGCAGTACGCTTTAGAGATAACCTTAAATAATATGGTTTGGAAATACGGGACAAAAGCATTGGGTACACCGATGGCTACGAACTAAATTAGATGAGACTTGAGTGGGTACACTCGTAGACAAACTGACTATTTTTCTTTTTTCTTAGTAAAATCGGGTCACTCATGTATCTAACATCTTGTAGACCAGACATAGTGCAAGCAGTATGTTATTGTGCAAGATATCAAGCAAGGCCGACTGAAAAACACCTCAAAGGGGTTAAAAGGGTTTTTCGATACTTAAGGGGTACCATTAACATGGGACTCTAGTATCCAAAGGATTCTGGCTTTGAACTAATAACTTTTTCAGATGCCGATCATGCCGGATGCGTTGTCTGTACTCGCATAAAAGTACTTCTAGTGGGAATTCAGTCTCCTAGGTGATAGTTATGTCGCTGGATGTATAGTGCTAGGACTGTATGCAATGTCATTTGTAGAGGTGATGTACGTGGCAGTTATCTGCATGTTGTGCTAATGTAATGTGGATGAGGGCAAGCTTAAAAGGATTATGGCTTCAACTACAACAAAATATCGTTGTATTGCGACTCCCAGTCAGCCATAGCAATCTCATGTAACCCCGTACAGCACTCTCGTTACAAGCAATATACTAGGTATCTTTGTATCTAGATCAGGTTGATAAACGGGTTATAATTGAATTGTATTTTGTCATATATCGCTGCTGTCGACCATACCTTATTAGCGCTCTATGAATGCCTGTTCTTTGCCTTCATAGAAGATAGGTTTCTGATACTTGTAGCGTTTTGGTTTGTGATGTTTGTATCCTGCCAATATGGAGGTGGAGGGCTTTTGATCTCGGCGTTATATTCGTGGCTTTCTTACGCAGTATGGTTTTTAGGTGTTCACGTACTTGCTTAGTAATACTAGTAGTTATCAGTGTTTATATTATCGTAAGTAATATAAATTTTCAAAAAGAAAAATACTAAAATCTAAAAAAATTCTGGAAAATATTTCACAAAAAGAATCTTCTCGACGTGTCTCTTGGAATCGATAACACTTACGTACCTAGAAATGTTGTTTTAAATTCGACACGCGGCGTGATAAATGAAGGTGTCGAGCTGGTAGTTTAAATGCTTTCATAACATTGTCAGTTCTATTTTTCTTTATGACTTGTAATCACTCTCAGATTGCAACTCGGACCCGAACGACAAAGGAATGTGTACGTTTCAGTGCATTTATCCTTAGAGTTAGAAAAGAAGTCTTCTAACATTTGGTTTTTCAAAAAAGTTGAACATAATTTTTCAATAATTTCTCACTGGCGATTCATAATCTTTAAAATTGTGTGTTCAACACTCCATCCCTCATAAAGTTTTCCAAGACAATTCTTCTATAATTGGTGTCATTTTCAAAATGAGTCAATGTTTGAGAGGGAGTTTTTCAAAAAACAAAGTTTTAATGTTGTTGGATACATCATCACATGACAATTCTTATGCATTCAACACATTATAAAAAGTCTCAATAACATATCCATAATAATAATGACTACTCAATAGATTGTATGTTATAAGAAGATTAGGTGGTTGAGCACAGTTTTTCAAGAATTCTTCAATGACAATTCATAATCTTTTAAAATTGTTGTGCTCACATTGCTAACCCTCAATTGTTTATATTCATTTTACAATCCTCGCTGTATCATTTTTTTTGTGTCAAACATATGTAAAATTTAAGAGGTTGCATGTTAAGGTTTCATTAATTCATGCTAAGTTATAATATTTTTCCATAATATTTTCATGAATAAATTTTAATCACAAGGTATTTCAAAACTAAGTGTATTAGTATTTAAAATAAGGGAAGAAATGTAATTAAAAGTGATCTGCAAAATAATTAAGTGATATTATCGACTCAAAGTGTTGATACTCTTACGAAAAAGGTTTTAGGTTACGATTTCTTTACCCTACAACATCTTATTTCATGACGATTCTGAAGTCATAAGGTGGTTAGGTTAGGAATTAGTCCTATGATCCAACCAGAACTTAGAGGAATTCTCCCCAAGGACACTTCATAGTTGGCAAATAGCAGTCCTTAGGTATGATTGGGGTTGAAATGCGGTTATAAGGGTAATAATGCACGACTAGACTTGAGCTAACACTGGAACAATTACAACAAGGTGTTAGTAATGACGTCTTGGTAAGCAATGAAGGGGTTGAAGAATAAAAAATAAATTTAAGGATAAAGGGTCTAAAGAAAGAAGCGCCTTACACTTAGGCAGAAAAACGGGGTCAATTACATAATCAATCGATTTTTCACAAAGGATGAATTCTTGATATGAAGAAATGAAATCATGGAACCCAGTAGTGATGCAAATGCAACCCTTCCCGCCATATCGAGTTTCTCTAACAAAAATTGTTTTTTTCAGGATATAACACACATATTCATTGACTTTCTCACTCTGAGATTGTTAATATTGAATAGGTGGCAGTCAGCTCCAGCCTACGGGTACTAAAACCAAAGTGCATAAATCGAGTCTAGAGCCAAGAGATCAATAAAATAAATCTCATTAGGAAACAATCCATAACAAACACTTGTTGAACACCAATAAGTTCCCACAGCTGGTTAACATAGGTAATAGCCTTTCATTGTGATTATGCCAGAATATCAGAGTGAAGTGAACGCGAGTGATACTTAAAGTATTCACAGTGAGAGGAAACCTGCTTGACGCCAACATCAATCAAGCTCGTGGTAGGTATACTTGCGCGGTCTATATGAATCAACTTGTGTACTGGAAAGAAACGATGGTGCGGTTCTATGTGAATCAAACTTGTTCCAGTAAATATATTGACGGTTTAATCAGAAAGATTGTAACTATCTGATTCACTCTTATCGTGTTCTCTGCTTTGAGACGCTCCGGTAACAATAACTACTAGTGCAGCTGCGAAACCATGTCAAGAAGATTCATTTGAATTCTATCTGATCACAGACAATATTTATACTGATTAACGGGGAACCGTGGTTATTGCAACCTTATTCGACGAAGTGCAGAGACTCTTTCGTCATATATGGCGATTATCTCTAACGATAAACCTTACAGGTTATAGGTGCGTGGCTGGTATCCCATTCAGCTGTAAGTCGGATTATTACCACATGCTCATGCTCAAATACAAAGACAACTATAAGCATCACGATTTAAGAACTCAAGAACGCTAAAGAATTAAGATAGACTTCGCAAACTTGATATACAAAGATCTTCTTCAGATATCAAGTCTATCAAGGGAGATTGTTAGAAAGCTTTCAAAAAGGTGCAAAGTATGAGCATGTTGGTCAAGACACAAGATAGCAAGATGGCAAAGACGATCAAGAATAAAGGATAAAGATTTAAAGATATCGGACATAAAGATGAAGTCAAATGACAAAGTCTCATGATCAAAGATCGCATAGTGTGAAGGAACAAGCCTACCATGTAGACAGAGACAAAGATACAGTGCATACGAACTAAAAACAATCCATTGATTCAAACAGTGTCACAATGAACTCACTTCGGGGGAGATTGTTAGCCTTAAATATTGAGACGAACAAGGAAGTTTATTCATTAAGAATAGTAAGTCTCGGTCATTTAATTATGTAACATTGTAATAAGCAAGAACGGGTAAACGGGCTTGTTTTTGTAAGCTAATCGGTCACGTGTATCGGGCGAAAGCCCAAGTAATCCGGAGCCCGGCCCGTAGAAATACCAAAGGCAAGTAAGCCTCTTGGTTTAAGTATATATACACCTCTCTAAGGAAGTAGAGGTGGTTGGTTCATTTGTAAACTTTTGTCTTGCAAGTAAACTTCCCATTCCTTGTTTCTCTCTCTACTTTCTCTCATTAAACTCTTATCTAAACTTCTTCCTATTTTCTTCTTATTTTCTTGTATAATCCATGTAACAACGTATGAAGTAAAGTGATTCAATTGGTTCTGACATTTGGTATCAGAGCCTCGGATAGATTAGTGGTTGTTTTGTGGTAATAAGCTTAAAATTTAAAACTTAATGTGTTGTTTTGTGGTAACCACTACACATGTGTTATTAATGTGTTAAGCTCTGATACCAAATGTCAGAACCAATTGAATCACTTCACTTCATACGTTGTTACATGGATTATACAAGAAAATAAGAAGAAAATAGGAAGAAGTTTAGATAAGAGTTTAGTGAGAGAAAGTAGAGAGAGAAACAAGGAATGGGAAGTTTACTTGCAAGACAAAAGTTTACAAATGAACCAACCAGCTCTCCTTCCTTGGAGAGGTGTATTTATACTTAAACCAAAAGGCTTACTTGCCTTTGGTATTTCTATGGGCCGGGCTCGGGATTACTTGGGCTTTCGGCCGATACACGTGACCGATTAGCTTACATAAACAAGCCTGTTTACCCATTTTTGCCTATTACAACGTTACATGTTTAAATGACCGAGACTTAATATTCTTAATGAATGAACTTCCTTGTTCGTCTCAATATTTGAGGCTAACAGAAGTCCACCTTAGGTTCATAGGCAATAACTAAGGAGTAGTGTCTCCTTAGTAGGTAAGGAGTAACTAGTCTCCTCAAGAGATAAGGAGCAGCTAGTCTCCTCAGGAGGTAAGGAACAGCAAGTCTCCTTAGGAGGTAAAGATTAGCTAGTCTCCTCAGGAGGTAAGGAGCAGCAAGTCTTCTCAGGAGGTAAGGAGTAGCTAGTCCCCTTAGGAGGAAAGGAGCAGCCAGTCTCCTCAGAAGGCAAGGAGCAACATTGTATCTATCAGAGCTATTACACTGACGATTGACGTACGATGTACGAATGTCATAGACGTCTGGTCCACAACCAGTACTTAGAGCATGAAGACAACTTTGACCTCGAGGAAAAAGTCTGATACATGTCAGCGACTGACGCGCTGCCCCTACAAGACAACTTTGACACATAAGACAAAGTCCGATACATGCTAGGACTGTCGTGATGTCTCTAGAGATATACTTAGTTCCACAATGCAGTGTTGGCGTAAGTGCCCAGGTGTTCTATAATGGAATTGTTCACATACAAGGACGAGGGCAGGTTTTTACATACACATACTTCTCTTTACTCTCTCTCTCTCTAATTTTTCTCACTAAAACTTATACCAAGCATACACTTACTTTCATGCCGGAGCTTAGTCTCAGATTCAAAACTCGAGGCGACCTAATGGTGTTCTGTCTTATTTCAGCCTAAGAGACGAAGGAGTAGCTGCAGGATCTCCCAAGGATCAGGGCTGAAGAGCATCTATGGAAATTTGCTCAAACACACGTGATGATCATTTACACGCTCTAATTTTTACAAAGAAAGGCTAATAGCTTGACACGTGGCTATAGAGAGCAAATGAGTTTGCTCTCTATTCAACTGCACATACTCTAATTTATATAGGAAAAGGCTAATAACTTGACATGTGGTTTGAACGCAAATAAGGTCTGCTTTAACTTTTTAAGTATTTTATTCGTTTGCTCAATATGAGATGGTGTGAAAGTACTTCATTTTACGCATTACAAGATGTCATTACGTAATGATTTTGTAAACTTGTAACTATGCAGCAGACTAATATCACGTTTAACCTTCAGAACTTCAAATGATATCTATATACGTAAGCAATCACTATGTATACATTGTTTGGTTTATTCATTTTTAGAGAAAAACCTGTCTACATAACATGACCACCAAATTATTAGTCGATTCGGTACAAAACTATAGTCAAAAAGACCAAGTTGCTGTTGGAATATGATAGTTGGTTCCGCATGTTATACGATTAGAAATACGTGAGTCTATTGGGGGCACACGCGTTAAGGAACAAGATAGTTATTTCAGTAAAAATTTAATTTATATTTACTTATTTTTAAGGTTTTAATATGCTTTCACGTAATTAATTTAAAATAAGTTAGTAACCATTTTATTTTATTAAACTAAACTTACGATGTTTAAAATAGAAATCCAAATTAGTGACCTTAAATTGGACAAACCGAAACCATAAGGGGAGCCCTATGAATGGCCGGCCCCTAGGTGGTTCTAGAAGGGTGTTTGGATCAATTTCAGAGATATGGAAAAGATCTTGTAATAAGTATAAAGAATAGATATTGTGATAATTATGGAATAGATGTTTTCTTGATTCACCTAGAATTAGGGTTGAGGTTGTCTATTATAAACACCTCACCTTGTCTCATTATTGATAGATCAACATTACCTAATTCACCTAAATGTTTTTTCCTTGCTTTTCTCCTTCCCAAATAGTGATGAATGTATTCCTTCTCTAAGGATTTCGGTTTACTCTTTACCCACAAACTGGAAATTCGGTTTTTAAACCTCCAAGTGGTTTTCGATTTGCTTGATCTCCTTTGTTCGACATCACACAAGCCTAATCAAGGGTGTTTTGGTTTGCTATACTTGTTCGACAACATCAAGATTCCTAAATTAGGGTTTCGGATCTTGATTTTTCCTTTTACTAAAATTCGGTAAAAACCCTAATTTAGGGTTCCGGATTTTATCGGTTTGGCAACAAGGTGGTTTTGGTTATTTGGTATAGATACAAGAAAGTGTAACGTGGAGTTTTGGTTCTTGAAGTCAAGGCTAGCGCATTACTGGGAGTATTCGTTTGTCGTGTTGTAGTGAGCAACCGTAGAGGTGTACTTAATCACTAAGTTTTCAAGATCAAAGATTCTTGTTTATTGATTTTATATCATTAAACATAAAGGTTAGTATTACTTACTTTATTTGTGTGTTAATTCTTAATATCAAACTAGATCCATCCGTTGCGTACTCGTAGGTAAATGGTTAACTAGTTATAAAATCCCAACAATGGCATCACGAGTCAACTCGTTTTGGTATTATGGGTTACAAACCTTGAATTAATTTACACGCCTAAACTTTAATTCATAGCTAGATCGTTTGTTTAATTGTTATTCGTTTTTTCTTGAAAATTATGGCAAAGATATGCAAATCCTTGCCATAAATAATAAATAACTAGATCTAGATCTTGATATTATTAAATTTGTTAATAAAGTTTAAAAAGGAAAGTTAATAAGTTAATTAATTTAGTTTTGGTATCATTCTCTGTTTAATATAGATGAAAATGGAAAGTAAATTAATCTGTTAATTTAAGTGATATCATTACCTTTTTAAATCTAGTTTAAAAGGGAAAGTGAATCAAATTATTTGATTAAAAGATCTTGTTTTAAATAAGTTAATGAAATCTTTTTAATAAGGAAAGTAGATCTTTTAATTTTTTAGTTTGATAATGTTTCCTCTAATTCCGACCTAAGACCTACTCAATATCATTATTTATGCATGGGGCGATCTAGGTACTAAGATGAAAACCTAGTGAGGGTCTTATGGTTCTCCAATTAGAGAGACTCTTATGAGAACTCGAATAATTACATGTTTACTTTGCTTTTATGTCATCTTTTTTTTTGTCTGTGTATATGTCTATATGTTTTCCATGTGACTTGTTATAAGCCTAATATGTTCAAAACGGACTAATACTTATAGAGCAAGATGATATTAAATGTCTATTAACTCACACGCCTAGATTTAGTTCCTTGTGACCTTCTATGTGTTTCGTGTAAAACTTGATTTTGGAGATAATTAACTAGACATTAAATTATGAAACTTGATTTCGTGATTATTAATAACTAGTCATTATATTAGTCTGAAAAGTTCGGCATCACCCATTAGAACAAACTATAGAGAAGTTTAAGTGGCGTCGTCTATCTTCCCTAAAGAAGTCAGGTTTTTAATAAGCTTCGTGTTGACCTGTTTCTCCGCTTCTTTGTGCGTTCAAATAGTGCTACCGAGAACCTTTGATGCCATAATGTCAAATATTAAAGTTTTTAAAACTTGTGTTACAAAGTTGTTTGCATGCTTCTTTGTACACCCTTTTAAACATTCGTTTGTATGAACTTATGTGAATACCCTATGTGAAATTTTAAGTGTATGCCGACCAACCTAAGAACACATGCATTTGGTTTGGCCTCTTTGGTCATACCTTAGGGTCATCCCAACTCATGGCAAAATTTTTCTCTCTGGTCAGACCTCAGGTTAATTTTTGCAAGTTTATTTTTTGGTTGACTTAAATCGAGTTACCTGGTCAGACCTCGAACCCGAGGCATAAGATGAGACAAAACATGTACATGATATTACTATATGATTTACTAAAGTCATGTGTCTCATAAATCTAAGAGTTGCATTAACAATGCAATTAACGCTCGTCGCTTATCTCTTGCCTCACTTTTTTATACGCTGGTCAGACCTCCGGTAATAAATGGGAGGTCAAGTTGGATCTTAGTCTTATTAGTAATTAATTGGGTAGTTAATTCTTTTAAGAATGTAATTATCAAAAATACTAAAATTAAACTTTCTATGTTCTGATCAATTGTGTTATTGCAACATAATTCGTAAAACTATAAGTTTGTTTTCTCAAAAAGTCAAACTTAGTCTTTTTTCTTTGGTTAAAAAAGTGAGGGCTTACTCTACTCCTATCCTTGCTTGACAAAACAAAGATAGATTACAATTGAAGTTTTCTCATTATATTTAAACTCACTTTCAATCTTTCATTACCCTTTTTCGGCTATAAAACCTTTGAAAGATAAAATATTTTGTGTAACTAGAGTACATTTTTATCTATAGCTACCAAAATAATAACATCTTGCACTTGTCGAGACAATGTATATGAGTTTTTTAAAGTTAATAAGGGAATTCTCAATAAACAGCAATGAAGTAAAGCAAATTGCTAGAGGTTCTTCTAGGTAAATTTCTTGGGACTCATTTCATTCGTATAGTGCTAAACTCCCTTGCGGCTGGGCATCCGATTAAGGAGGAATTGCTTGTAAAATGTTTCAATGTTATGAAGCAAAGAATGGCTTTGTCCCTCGTTACATAGTAAAACTTCATTATTTACTCTTGTTGCAATACCTAAGTACATTGTATTGTAGGCATTTTCAAGAAGGTGAATGAAAGTATTGTAAATCGCTATTTGCTTTCTACTGGTGATCGTAACACTTACAATGTTGACAAATCCAGTGGGAGTTTGCGTTTTATTACTGAAAATACATTCATCTAATGTTGTCAATTTCAGTGGGTAGCTTCAAATCTTTAAATTTCCTTGTTAGTTGTCCATATTATTTATAGCTTGCTTTGAAATAATTCATTACTTTTCGAATATGAACTACCATTGCTTAAAGGAAGATTGCATTTTATTTTATTAGATAACACGTTGCCTTTCTGATGTTGCCTTCCGAAACGTTAGCTATAGAATAATAATCCACAATTCCTTATTAAACGTTATGGTTCGAAATCTACTTGTAATATCTATGACACTATCATATTGTTTATACAATCGAGCACTTGTTGTATTCGTTTGTCATACATTAGATAATGTGGTCCCGTCACAAGTGGGAGAAATTTAAGTTGTTGTGAAGGAACAACATATAACATTATGATTATTGGTTTCTCTTGACCCAAGGTAAGGAAAGTAATAAAATTACTAGGTCCTTAAAACACAAGATGTTTGTTGCCTATTACATTTAAATCTGTCAAGATATATATTAAGCTACAACTAATTGTCTACATGTTTTAGTCAACTTAATTATGGTTAAATTATAGAATCTATAATTATGAAGTATGAAATTAACTTGAAATTACTTAATTGAACTCAAGAGTTTGCGTTCATAATTACTTTAGTTAGTATAATTATGTTTTCTTGTTAAGACATAATTATAAAGTTTGATTTTATAAATGACTCATAACATAAAGTAAGTAATAAAATTATTATGTCTTCTTGTTAACACATAAACATGATGTCCTTGAATTATTCAAAGATGTGTAACGTATACTTGACATGTTCTGATTTCTTGAAACACATGAACATAGATTTATTGAACTATTCAAAGAAATATACGTATCCAAACCGTCTTAGCTCAATCGTCTGTAGAGGGTGTGTCAGATGATGAGCAACCAAGTATTAGTCCCACTTATAGGAACTTTTGTCTCTAGGATAACTATGGTCTTGAGATATCAAAAATTCTTAGGATCCATTTGGCCTAGTTCCATTCGTCCTCTAATTTCTCTTGTAGCTTGTACAATCTTCCTATTCATTGTTGACTCTGGATGCACAAAGCACATGACGGGTAATCTCAAGCTGTTGTGTAATTTTGTGGAAAAATTTCTGGGTACTGTTCGTTTTGGAAATGATCAGTTTGCTCCAATTCTTGGTTATGGAGATTTGAAGCAAGGAAATGTCATGATCAAACGGGTTTATTACGTCGAAGGCCTCAATCACAATCTTTTCTCCGTTGGTCAATTTTGTGATGTGATTTGGAGGTTGCTTTCTCAGAAATCTACTTGGTTTTGTTGAGAGATCTTCAGGGAAACGATTTTACTAACTGTGGTAGGTCGTGGATCTGATCTCTACACAATGTTTATTCAAGAAAAACTTCATCAACTCAATCTGTTTCATGCTAAAAGCTTTACAACTCAGCATGGTTATTGGCATCGAAAGCTTTCTTCATCTTAAACTTCGATTACATCCACCTTACTCTCAATGAATATGTGGTGAATGCTTACTGATCTTGAAATATCGTCAAGGATCAACTTTGTTCGTCTCTTGTGAAATGGAGTAAAGCAAAAGTAGTTATTCAAGACAAAGCAGTATGGTTCCAAAAGGATGGCTCTAAATTTGCTTCACATGGACTTGTGTGGTCCAATGCGAGTTGCAAGCATAATGGGAAGCAAGGGTATATTCTGGTATTGTGATGACTATTCAAGATACACTTGGTCTCTTTTTTACGATTCCAAGGATGAAACACCAGAAGTTTCTCAAAAGACTTTCTCTCGGTGATTCAACGCAATATTCAAGCTCAAGTTTATTACTGTCCGTTACTGACATGAGGCACGAGTTCTTGAACAAGGGACACTCCATGCTTATTTCCAAGATGAAGGATATGGAACATCAAACTTCCACTTCCTCAAACACATGAACAGAACGGCGTTGTCGAAAAAAGACGGATACGTGACTCTTGTTTTGAGGTTGCTTGAATGATGCTTTCAGCTTCTAAGTTCCATTTTCATTTGGGCTGAAGCAAGTTGCAACCGCCAATTGCTATATCAGAAACAGATCAATTCATATATACACTCATGGAAAGACGGCATATCACATCATAATTGACAGGAAACCTTCAATAAAAACATTCTTCACATCTTTGGTTTGCAATGTTACATAAACTAGAGATGGGGAAAATGGGCTAAGATGAAAGAAAAAGGGGTATCCATGTGTCTTGGTGGATATTTATACTCAGTCGAAGGATATTCGTGTTTACAACAATAGAGAAACACGCTTAATAGTTGTAGTATTCTTATCAGTTGATGAAATCAAAGAATGGATGTCTGAATCACACAAGTTCAGAACCTCGCACCACAACGACAGAGATGTTGTTGGAAAATGGTTTGTGCTCTTTCAGGCCTCGTTCGCTCAAGGACACAAAAGGCGTCAGATTATGACAATCTGACCCCGTGCTCCTCCCAAATAAAAAGTTTGTTCCTACAGCGAGAATGGACAGATTCGTCATAACAAGGGTTGGAAGTTTCTCTTCTGTCCTTTACTAAAGAATATTACAATCCAGAAACGGTCATGTTGAGGACAACAACCAATGATCAAAGCACGATATGCGATCCTTTACATTGATAGCTGAATTTATCAATCCTTTTTGTTCACGGGTACAAGAAATTGGTGAGTCTTCCTCACGCAAACATGGTTAATACGATGTGCATTCATTTCAAACACAATATAAAAAAGGGGTTTTTCATGATTACCGATGACCAGAGATCATCATATAGAACAGTTCATGGAAAATCATCCATGCCTGTTCAAACAAGACGACAGCCTTGCCTCAGATCCTGAAATGTGTATTGTTCTGCGCTCACGGTGGTATTGTTGATCCGATGAACATTTAAGGAAGGCAATGGCATGATTTTCTGCATGGATCGAAGCACTGCAGGAATGAAACTACATCAGTTCGGACAGACTATAAAGTTTAGGTACTCGTCGACAAACATTCAGAAAGATGGATATTAAGCTCAAGTGTTATGGAAGAACAAAATGGATGATAGATCAGACTGTAATCGGAACAAAGCATGACTTGTAGATAAAAGGTTATGCTCAGGAAGAGGTGTTATTGGATTTCGAAGAATCATTTTGCAACAGTTGCTCGCTTGGAAGCTGTTCAGTTTTTCGTTGCTACGCAGATACATGTTTTTTAAATCTATCAGATGGATGTGGGAAAACTGCCTTTTCTTAAGGTCCACTGAAGGGGAGGTTTATGTTGTCAGCCAGAAGGGTTCTTTTTTTTTCTTTGTTGTTCCAGATCATCCAATAAAAACGTTTTTCTACCTTTGAGGAAAGATTTTGTATGGATTTAAAGCAAGCTCCAGAGCCGGGTATGATCGACTATCAAACTTCCTGATGTCCAAAGGCTTTACTAAGGTTACAATTGACCCAACTATATTAAGATAAAATACTGGGAAAGGGATATTTTAGAGTGCAGATTTTCATGATGACTAATTTTGGGTCTACAAAACCTAAATATCATAAAGATTTGAAGTTAATGCATAGTAGATTTGAAATGTCCTTAATGGGGGGGGGGATGAAATTCTTTTTAGGACTTTAGATCCACCAGTCCCCAAAAGGTATTTTTATCAATTAGGCCAAGTAAGCTTTAGAAATTCTGAAAAAGCATAATATGGACAATTGTCACTCATTGGTAACCATTGTCTAATAAACCTCAAACCTAGATGTAGATTTTGAGTGGAGAACCCGTAGACCAATCTGATTATCGTAGTAAAATCGGGTCACTCATGTACTTGACATCTAGTAGACCAGACATAGTGCAAGCAGTATGCTATTGTGCACGTTATCAAGCACGACCAACTCAAAAGCACCTCAAAGAGGTTAAAAGAATCTTTAAATACCTAAAGGGTACCATTAACATGGGACTCTGGTATCCAAAGGATTCTGGCTTTGAACTAACAGCATTTTCAGACGCTGATCATGCCGGATGCATTGATACTCGGAAAAGCACTTCTGGTGGGATACTGTTCCTTGGTGATAAGCTAGTTAAGCTGATGTCATAGAAACATAAATGCACTGCAATGTCTTCAGCAGAGGCAGAGTACGTGGCGTTATCTGCAAGTTGTGCTCAAGTAATGTGGATGAGGACACAACTTCAAGATTATGGCTTCAACTACAACAAAATACCGTTGTACTGCGACTCTCAGTCAGCCATAGCAATCTCATGCAACCCCGTACAGCATTCGCGAACAAAGCACATCCATACTCGGTATCACTTCATAAAGGAACAGGTTGAAAATGGTATAATTGAATTATATTTTGTCAGAACTGAATACCAATTAGCTGACATGTTTACGAAAGCCCTTCCTGAGGATCGGTTTAAGTATCTTGTCAGAAGGATTGGTATGAGATGTTTGACTCCAGCGGAATTGGAGGTTCTGACAAATGAGACTGCTTGATATCATCATCAAACATCACCATGTACATATTTTTGAGAAAAGCAAAATACAAAAATATAAAACTTCAAAAAGAAAATACAAAATCAGAAAATCAGAAAATTTCCAAAAAGATTCTTCTCGACATGTCTCTTGGAATCGATAACATTTACGTGCTTAGAAATGTCGATTAACATTGACACGGGTGTGTAAATGAAGTTCGAGCGAGAGTTGCAAATAGTTTCAAATCATGTCATTTCTAATTTTCTAAATGGCTTATGTGCAAATGTCAGTACATAACCCGGACTTCAAATAAAGGAAGGTTTATAACTTATCCTCCCAACGAGAAAATTAACGTTTCTCGGTCTTGAGCTGTTCTTACAAGACATTCAATGTTTTTAGCTCAAGAAAAAGGATAGTGTACGTTTCAGTGCGCTTTCTTACATTAGAGAGAAGTCCTCTAACATTTGGTTTTTCAAAAAGTTGAACACAATTTTTCAAGAATTTCTCGATGACAATTCATAATCTTTCAAAATTGTGTGTTCAACACTCCAACCCTCACAATGTTTTCAAAAGACAATAATTTTTCAATTGGTCCTATTTTTGAGGGGGAGTTTTTCGAAAAACAAAGTTTTAATGTTCTTGGATACATCATCAACGACCATTCTTATGTATTCAAAACATTATCAAAATGTTCCAAACCATTCATGCTGCACCTTTTTTTCTCCCACGATTTTTCAAGACATTATTTTAATCCAAGTATTCAAAAACTAAGTGTTTATTATTTAAAATAAGGGGGTGAAAATGTAATTAAAAATATGATCATATTGACTCAATGTTGCCTGAAGAAAAGGTTTTATGGTTCGCTCTTTATACCCAAACAAACATCTTAAGTTCACGACGAATCTGAATAAGTCATAGGTTGGTTAGGTTAGGAATCAATCCTATGATCAACCAGAAGGAGGATTCTACCCAGGATAATCAAAATTTAGAAAAATAGCCAGTCCTTTAGGTTTGATTGGAGATGGATGTATATGGAATAAGGCGATAAGATTGAGTTAACACTGGAACAATCACAACAAGGTGTTAGTAATGACGTCTTGGTAAGCATTGAAGGTGTTGAAGAATGAAAAAAGAATTGTATGGATAAGGGTTGTAATAAAGAAGCCCTCCACACATTAAGATAGAAACCGGTGGTCAATACATATCTATTAGCATCACAAGATGATTGTAGTATTGAAACACGACATCATGGACCCAGTGATGCAATGCACAACCCTTCTCAGCCATTCGGGTTTCTCTCAACAGAAACTTGTCTCATTTGTCACGGAGATACACAAGTTATCTATTGACATCTCACTCTGAGATCGTTGATATTGAACAGGTGCAAGATGCTCTGCCTCCGTGTACTAAACCAAAAATGCACCTATCGAGTCTAGAGCCAAGAGATCAATTAAATCTCGTCTAGGACATATTCCCCATGTCAAACACTTGTTGAACATCATCAGGTTCACAAGCTGTTATCAAGAGTCCTATGCAATATCATTGTGATATTTGCCAGAACATCCGAGTGATACTAATGTATTCACAATGAAGATGGAAATCCTGCTTGAGCCAGCATCAAACAAGCTCTTGGTAGGTGACTTGCGAGATTCTATATGAATCAAACTTGTGTGACAACTGGTCACGAGATGCGTTCCAGTAAAATGAATTGACGGTTGATGAATTTTGATAAAAAACATGGAACTTTCGATGTGTTATAAAACACTTTTACACGTAAACCCCAAACGGTCGATTTGATTTTCAAATCAATTTTCTTATTTATACTAACGTAACCTGCAGGTCAAACGATGGGGGGGGTCGGTGGCGGGCTGACGACAACCTCAATCACTTTAACACTCCAATTTTTGTTTTTTTCTTTGGTTACTACTTGTTTTTTTCAATTTGTTAATGCTCAATACTACAAAGCAAACTATCAGAAAGGCTCAAGATTTTATACAAAGACTTCCGCTAACTCTGATTTGAAGCTTTCAAGATGAGGCATAGTATGAGAATATTGGTCAAAGACATAAGATCGCAAGATGGCATAGACGTTAAAGACAATGTCAAAGGCTCAAAGTCAAGATCGCAAAGCATGAAGGAACAAGCCTACAACAATAACAAGAGAAAGGACCAAGACCACATAGCTTATAGACAAAGCAATCTCTTTATCTTCATGAAGGTTAAAAAAGAGTGTCATCATGTGAACTCACTTCGGGGGAGATTGTTAGCCTCAAAATATTGAGTGGAACATGAAGTTCATTCATTATGTATTTAAGTCTCGGTCAATTAATTAGTTAATGTTGTAATAGAATATTATCGGGAATCGGGCTCGATAGTTAATCTAATATTGTATATGTTTTGGGTTTAATCCCAAGCAAAACCCGAGCCTGGAACCTAGTTAAATATCCCGTGTGTACCTTTAACGTGACGGGGTATATAAGCTTTTTCTTCTTTAGAAAAAGCTAGTTGTTTCATTATACAAAATCTTCTTTTTCTCATTCTCTCTAACCTTTCTCTTCTTTCTCTCTCTAAAACAACTCAATCTTTCTTTACACCTAGAAATTGCAATCCTCCTGATGTGCTTTTACAATCATCTTTACATCCTGCATGGTCCGCATCTGAATATGCAATTAGTTTAAATCCGGAATCCTTCTGATACCATAGGCCCATGTTATAGGACTATCTCAGGTACCGAAAGATCCGTTTAACCTCTTTGAGGTGTTTGACCGTAGGACGTGCTTGATAATGAGCACATACAAAAGTAGCAAAAGCAATGTCTGGACGACTGGCTGTTAGATACATAATCCCTCCTATCATGCGACGATAAGTCGTTTGATCAGTAGGAGTGCCTTGTAAATCAGCATCCAGCCTCTCAGTTGCCATAGGTGTACTCATGGAGACACATTCATCTAGACCATGTCTTCTTAACAACTCAATTGCATATTGTGACTGACTTTATGAATTATGCCTACGGGGAGATTTTTGACTTGAAGTCCAAGAAAGAGAGAAGAACTTGTTCACCAGGCATCACCGACATTTCAAATTATTTTTTCATTAGGTTTGCAAAAGTTTGAAAATTAGATTTGTTAACCAAAAATTTATGTCAGTCAACATATACTTGAACAAGTAATATGTCTTCCCATTGACATCGTGTGAACAAAGTCGGGTTAATAATACCTTTAGTGAACCCATGTGCAATTAGAAAAGAAGGCAATTTGTCATACCATGCACGAGGTGCTTGCTTAAGACCGTATAGAGCTTTTTTCAACCTGTAGACGTGATCTGGAAATTCTTGATCAATAAACCCTTCAGGTTGGCTGACATAGACTTCTTCTTTCAAAGGACCATTGAGAAAAGCCGTTTTGACATCCATTTGAAAGATCATGATATTCTTATAAGCAACATAAGCAATAAACATCCGAACAGCCTCAAGTCGAGCAATAGGAGCAAATGACTCTTCAAAATCAATGCCATCTTCCTGCTTGTATCCTTTAGCCACAAGGTAGAGTTTTGTTCTGATACACAATATTCTAGCATCACACTTGTTCTTCTAGAGCATTTGTAGCAGATAACATTCTTTCCTTCTGGTAGTGGAACGAAGTGCCAAACTTGAAGTCTCTAAAATTGATTTTAACTCATCTTGCAAGGACTCAATCAACTGTGGTTGCCATAGCTTCTTTGATATCTTTGGTTCAATTGTGCTGACGGTTAATGCATACATGCATACTCAGTATCTGTGTTTAGCGTTGTCGAGTCTTGTTGGCGAGTCATGACAGGTTTGGATGGATCACCAATAACTTGGTCTAGAGGATGGTCTTTTGTCCAAATGTGAGTTGAAGGTTGTACTTGGTGGAAATTTTGCACATTTGATGGTTCTAGAGTCATTGTTGATGAATCAATTTCCTCATGACTTAGAGGATTATATGGAACAAACTGTAGATTGCCATCAAAATCAGCATAATCTTCTTGATTGAATTCATCAGCCTCAGTTAAAGAGATTGGAGAGGTTTGTTCGTCAGATGTAGTGACAATGAGAGGAGCCTCATGTTCGTCAACAATAATTAAAGATGTAGTAGGTGAGTCTTCATGAATTTGAGTCGGTTGTGTAGCGGAATTGATGGGTATATCAGAAAATTTCTTCTCAAAATATTCTTCATACATTGGACCGAACAAATTATCCAAATCTTCTTTAGATGGAGTATTCATTGTTTCTGCTGACGAATTATGATTTATGAATCGTTGAAGCTCGGGTTCTAAACAATCGTGTTTAGAAGCCATTGCTGTGAGCTCGTCAAACTTGACATGTATGGTTTCCATAATCTTTTTAGTGCGCCGGTTATAGATTTGAAACCCTCTTGATGTTTCTGAATAACCAATAAAGACCCCAATGTCTGCTTTTGGTTTCATTTTTCTAAGATCATCCCGGTCATTTGTTGGATAACACAATGAACTAAACACATGAAAATATTCAACATTCGGTTTTCTGCCACGTAATAGCTCATAAGGTGTTTTGTTATGTCGTGTATGAATGATTGACCGATTTTGAGTAAAACAAGCGGTAGCCACTGCTTTAGCCCAAAGAAATTCTGGTAATCAAGAAAAGATAAGCAACGTACAAGCAGCTTCAACAAGAGTTCGAT
>BQNB010059577.1:0-37270 GCA_026074375.1 Tanacetum coccineum | reverse complement strand
ATTTTATTCATTTAAATTGTATTATATAAATAATTAAATATACATAATTTCGGGTAATATATGTATATATTAATATTAATTATTTTTCTTGCATAATATAAAGTATTTTGATCTTACATAAATTCCATAATTGTCATAAGTTGCATTTTTATAATTTCTAACATTTAAATGAAGTTTATTTAAGCTTTTATGGAATTTTCTTGCATTAGGGGTATTTTGGTAATTTTACACTTGTTGAGATTTTTAGGTTTTACACCTAGTTTTTGCTTATTTGTGCTTAACATGTTTAGTTCTTAATTTGTTTTGTAATTCTTTGCCTAATTAAGTCTATCATAGCTTAAAATGATGGATTTAAAGTTTTAAAGGGGTGTTTGGGTCAAGAGTTCAAAATGAGTCAAATGGGGCATAAACTATCTTTGGTTCTTAAACCATTTCTCATTAGCTCTGAAGTAATCCAAATGCTAGTTTTTACAAGTTTAAAATGAGTTTTGTTAAAGTTTTGAAGTTAGTTTAGCAATTTTTCCAAATTTGCTAGTTTAAGGTTTCTAAAATTGCTCTTAAGTTAAATTCTTTTATAATCTGTTTGGTGAATGGTTTTTATGCTCAAAATGAGTTTATTATACATAATGGTCAATCTGTTTTAAGTTTGTAGTTTCGGTATAAGTTTCTAAACTTTTCTAGCAAACTGGTTGAGTGTTCTTAAAAGCTCCAAATGTGCAGACCCTTTGTGGTTATTCCATAGCTTAATTTAGGTTAATTTTACTTGTATTTAGCTTAATGTAGTCTAAAGTTCATTTTTTGTTCTTAGTATGTCAAGTTTACTTATTAAGTCTTAGTTTTAAGCCTCAAATTAGTCATTCAAAATCAAAAAGCCAAAAGACCAGTAGTGTAATCTGTCATTTCAGTTCAGCATTTCTTGCTTATTCCCATAAGTATTTTGCTTAGTTTCAGCTTAATTGTGATAATTGAGTCTTGTTCTTTGTATGTTTTCTGCTTTTGGCTTTTGCCTACTGCTTATTAGTCTCTAAAAGTAGCTTAAAATTTAGTCATAGTCCTTTAAATAATGGATTTTGTGTCTGTTGTCTTCATGATTTTAACTGCTTTCCAGCTTATTTGAAGTACTCATTTTCAGTCTTAACTGCTTATTGAGTCTAGTTCTAGGTATGCTATCTGCTTATTTGTTTCCTAAGTGCTTAATGAATCAATTAGTCTTAGCTTAAATTGTGGAAAAAGTCCTTTAAGTCCTTTTTAAGTTAACTGTTTGAGTGGTTTTAGCAGTTTTTCAGCTTATTTGTTGTGCTTATTTTTAGTCCATTGTGCTTAAATAGTCTATGCCTTGGTCTGTTTCTAGCTTATTAGGCTCCTTTAAGCTTATTGAGTCACAAAAAGTCCAAGGATTTTAGCTAAATGTCTAGTTGTTAAGTTAAGCAAAACCAAACTGTCCTTTTTAATTAGCTTTTTTCTAGCTTATTTTAAGTTTTTAATAAAAGTGTTTTTACAAAAGTTGCTTATTTTCAGGGTATTTAGTTTTTTCAAAAATAAGTTTTCAAAAAAATGTTTTATAAAAAGGAGAGGCCACAGGGGTCGAACATGTGACCTCTCCCTTTCACACACAAAGCCTCAACACACCACACACTCACCAAATGCCCTATGGTCTTTTTCGTTTATACATTCAAGTCAGTTAATATTTAACCCTTTTTGCTAGTTTTAGCCATAAGCCCTTTTAGGCTTATTTCCAGCTTATTTAGATAAGCTGGTTGACCCATTTTATTTTTCTTAGGATCTTCATAGTTTAAAGTAATTTCTGTAATTTTTTCAGAATTTTGAAAATTAGTTTAGTAATTTTAATTAATTTTTTTTATTAAAATAGATTTTAATTCATAATAAATAATATAAAAGTCAAAAAAATATAATTCTTTTTTTTTAATTTTCTTTTATCATTTAGGACTTTTAAAAATTAAATTTGCATTTGTAGGGTTAAAATTTTGGAATTTAGGTTTTTAAAGCATGGGTTTAGGATCCCATTATCGTTTTTCATGATTTAACTTTAGTTGCTTTCGTTTTAGGCTTGCTTTAACTTGTTTTTGCATCTTATTTGTAGAAATAGAATCCCAAATCAAACATTTGATCATCTAAACACGCGATCACGAACGTAAACACGATTCTCAATTCATGCCTCGTCGGGAAACGACCCGGGAAGGTTTTGGATTTTACTTTGGATAAAAGTAATTTTCCTTTTTAAAACCCTCTTGGAATACTTAACTCACTCTTCTTAATTGATATTTTAGGAATTCTTCTTATTTATATTATATATATATATATATATATATATATATATTAAGGAATTTTTCTAAATCATAGCCAAAACCAACATCAGATGTGGGCTTATAGCTTGAAGAATAAGCTTGAAATAAGCTTGCAAACCACAAAACTCATCACCTATCTACCCGAGGCTCATGATACCAAATGTTGGTAACCCAAAATCACTTACACTTCATGATCAATGTAAGAAATAAAGATAAGAAGATGAGAATAGGAGATGAGAAAGAATTGTAGAGAAATGGGTGGAAGTAATATTAGCTTGAAAGAGAATAAACAACCAACACCCTTTTACTTAGTGGAAAAGGGTTTATATACCCATACGCTTACACTTAGATGTGTAGGTCTTTGACACGGACCAGGCTCGAGATTTGCTTGGGCTTAGACCCGCAACACGTACAATATTAGCTTACAAAACGAGCCCGGTTTCTTTTCTAGTCTATTACAACATTACATAACTGTATGACCGAGACCTAATATTCATAATGAACGAACTTTATTGTTCGACTCAATATTTTGAGGCTAACAATCTCATTCTTACTTTCTTCATTATCATGGTTGGTGTTGTCAAAGTCGTCCCATCTTTTCCATCCTTCATTACTTGATTCATCATCTTCTTCAATCATTCCATCCATGATGGCTTTATTCTTTAAAGCTTCTTCTTTGAGTTTGCTGTCTTTTAAAGCTTTGTACCATTCTAAATCTTGGTAACGGAGTGTGTTTACCAATTATGTAGTGCTCCTAGGCATAGTTCCCTCACGTTACAATATTTATTCATCTTTCAAGCTACAGGTTAGGCCATTCGAACGACCCACTTTTATAAATTAAATGGCTTTAAAATGATGTTTAAAATGGAGTTGGTTCCTTCATACTCTTTTTCACGCCATGGTCTTTCATGCACCCATGGCACATCTTTATTCCACTCATATATACAATCATCCTTATATTCTTCGTAAGTCTTAAATCCATCAATATCTTTAGTAAGTACATTTGAATCGATTTGCAAAAGATAATTAAACTCCTTGAAGGTCCTACATAAAGGTGTCTCGAAGTCAAATACATTAGTCTCGATCCTAAAAATCTTGGCAACTTCATCTTCATCATCAGAATCAGAGGATTCTTCATCGGTGAGTTCAACTTCATCATCACCTCTAGCCCAATAAATCTATAATTCTTTCATTGTATAATGATCCATTGTCTTGTAGTTAAAAATTTTTGAATCCAACCATTCAGTAAATTCGACATCAGATGGATCATATTCCATATCATCATCAGATTCATGTGACATTTGTCGTTCCGAATCGTCTTCCTTCTTTAAGTCACATGGAATGTTAATAGCCTTAGCAATTTCAACCTCATATGTAAACAAGTTGTCTTCCATGCTTCCCATCCGGCTGAGTTCTTTATTGAAAATTTCAAGTGATGTATTTCAAGTGAGCGAAACATCACTGATCTTTACGGACTCAAATTTCTTGAACTCTCCCTTGATTACCTTAGTCATTTTTACTAAAAATAACCATAAACTTATCAGTAGAACCAGTTGAAAAAAGGGCGTGTATAAAATTTTGAGTTTTAAGTTTGAGTACGAAAAACTTCTCTATTATTGTATCAGATGCTTATTATGCCGTATTCAATGGATTTGAATACGCCGTATTATTCTTTTGAACGAATACACTGTATTAGATAAGAAAGTTGGATACGCCGTATCCAATGGAAGTGGATACGCCGTATCAGGTTATCAACCAAAATAGTGTATTTAGAAGAAAATTAAACATACAAACAACTAAACTAATAGGCAATTAATCAAACAAATATACAAGCAAATATACATAATTTACAAAATTATACACTAGTCCTAAGGGTTAGATTAATCTAATGTTAAAAACCAAAATATCAAATAAAAATTAACATTAAATTTTTACTCCCCGGCAGCGGTGCCAAAAACTTGATTGTGTTGTAGTAAGGTGTGTGATTTTATGATTTCAAGTTTTAAATTTATATTTTGCCGACTTAACTAAAAACAACACTTTAACGGACAGTGTACCCGATCGGTGGTAGTTTCGTGGTAAGTAGGGTGTCGATCACTAAGAGCAAGAAACAATCTTTCAATTTATTAATATTTTAGATATCTAAACTAAGTTAATTCTATTCTATATTAAACCTATGCTAAACCTATGTTAATCTAAAATCTAACGGATAAGGGGGGTTTCATCCTAAGAGACTGGTACGGGTTTTGTGGTGACTAAAATCAAATTAAGACACTAAAACACACGCAAGCAAATTAACCGAAGATAAACGCGCGGTCTAGCCAAATATAAGAAAACTGTATTAACCATTATTAATCTAATCAGAACGTTGATTTGTTTATTTAGTGCAATGATTACTTATCTCGAGGCGGCATATCATTCTTAAGATTAAGGCGGTACTTCTTCTTTAAACCTAGATACGTAGAATTCTATCACAATTAAACGCATCCGCATATAGCATCCTTATTTGCTGATTATAATCTATCTTAGGGATTAAAACAATGGTGATCTTGTTAAACCCTAGCTCATAGAGACTTTACCCACTTACTGCTTAATGGCAATTCATACACTAGTAGTCCACTAACCAAGTCTTTACCAATTAATTGAGAACGTACTCGTTGATCTCTGAGGTCACGTGCCGGTCTAACTAAGCTCGCAATCTAAGGGCAAATATAGGTCGTTATTTATGATCCTATTGGTCTAGATGTATAAATCACTATATGGAGAGCCATCCCGGCATCTAGATTATTTGGTCCATATCACTAGATCCAGTTGAATGATAGGTCGCATACAAAAGCACGTAAACAAGTATAAACTAATAAACATAAACAAGCAATCAACGATATATTAAGCAATCGAGATAAACAAACCAAACATTCAAATCTTCATAATACTGGCTAATACCCGAAGGTATTAGCCTTCAAACGTCATAATCAATACAAGAGTAATAATTTAGCCAAGGTAAACTAACCGAGGTAACGAATGATACCAAAAACTAAATGATTACAAGAGTATAGGATATTACAAGTTGTTTCTTATGGATATAATAACATTGCAAGACCTCTTCTGTTCTTCTTCACCTCTAAAAATCGAATTTTATGGTTTAGGTATCGAAAATATGATTTAGCACACTTAAAAATCATTTTTGAGTTTTCTATTTATAAGGTCTGGAAAAAAGTTAATACAACATATCGAATGTATTTGATACGGCGTATTGGGGGTTTCTTGGAGTAGGGACCACGTCCGATATCTTCTAGAATATTTTATTTCCATAGCTTGAATACGGCGTATTGGTCTTCCCTGGATACGGCGTATTGATCTTATTTCCTTCGTGGTCTTTTGTGAAGTGCAGGCACAGATACGCTGTATCTTCCTTGATGGATACAGCGTATTGGTTATCAAAACAGTAATCTTCAAATGTCTTTGTTTAAGCTCCATAATGCGTGCCTTTTGCTAATCTTCACCTAAGTACTCCATAATTATTGCAATTCTCAAATACAAACGATTAAGTAACAATTCTTTGCAATAATTATATAAAATGGGTTATTTTAATAGGATAAATGATGCTATAAAAGTGACATTATTTGATGTCATCATCCATCCATTCATTTTTGAATTTATCATATGTCTTGAATCTGTGGATATCACTAGTAAGTAAATCGGTATCAATTTTGAGAAGGTAGTTGAATTCGTTGAATGCCTTGTCTCGAAGTAAAATATGTTGGTTTTGATCCTAAAGTTTTCAGTAACTTCGTTCTTATCAATTAAATTTTTATCATTAGGATCAAAAAATTCTTCGTCAGTAAGTTCTACTTCATCTTCACCTCTTTTCCAATAGATCCATAATGCATTCTTTGTATATCGATCCATCGTCAAATGGTTATAGAATTTCGAAGCTAACCATTCAGCAAAACATCAGATGGGTCATATTCCATATCAGCATCAATACCACGTGTCACCCATTGTTTCTTTTATCTCAATGTATTCATCAAATTGTTTCTTGTAACTTTGAACTAACCATTTAGAAGTTACTCCTTCCTTGATCTTAATATCAACTTTCTTATGATCCCCATATATTAAATCAAGCCATTGCTCAACAATGACGTCCGTTAGCCTCACTAATCTTTTGTTAACAAAAATCACTACTTCAACGTAAATTCCATCATTCTCATCATAGCATACTCGTGGTTCAAAAACATTAAGATCACCATCATCCGAATCACCCCCTTCTTTCTTATCACATGGAATGCTTGAAAGCCCAGGAACCTCAACCTCATAAGTAAACGAATCGTCGTCCATTCCACTCAATCGGTTGAATTCATCAAAAATAGTTTATAGTGGTGAATTGCAAGCGAACGAATCATCATTGATCTTGAGTAATCCAAGTTTTTTAGATCCTTCCTTAATTACCTTCATCTTTGCCACTAAAAAGAACCAAAAAAATCATTAGTAGAACCAGTTTGGCAAAAGGTATATGAAAAAATTTAAGCTCGAAATTCGGATATGAAAAACTTATTTCTGCTTCTGTATCAGATGATCGATACGCCGTATTCAATGGATTTGAATACGCCGTATGTATCTGTTGAACAGAATACGCTGTATTAGTGTAGAAAGATTGATACACCGTATTCAACTTGATTGAATACGTCGTATCAATTGTTTGACCAGAATAGTGTACATAAAACAAAAAACAAAACAGAAAAGTAAAACAAGCACACAAACAAAAATAAAAACTTTTAGGTAATATGTATAATCCGACACTATGACTCAAAAATAAAAAATTTACACTAATTAAATTACACTAAATCTAGATTAATTAAAAGTTAGAACTAAAATACTAATAAAAATAAAAATTAAACAACTTCACTCCCCGGCAGCGGCGCCAAAAACTTGATGTGTTGTTGTGCATAGGAATTATTTATTATCAAGTTTTACATTTATATTTTGCCGACATTACCTAAAAACAACACTAACGGGCAGTGTACCTAATCAGTTGTAGCTTCATTGGTAAGTAGGGTGTCGATCACAAAGAGCGAGAGTGTTAATTCCTAAGTCTACCAGTATTTTAGTCATCTATGTTAGTTTTAATCTATCTAATCTATGTCAAAACCTATGCTAAACCTAATTCTAACGTGAAGGGGGGTTTTTAGTCTGAGAGACTGGCACGGGGTTTGGTGGTAACTTAAACATACTTTAGACACGATAACACATGCAAGCTGATAATCAAAAGATAGAAAAGCGGTCCAGTCAATTTTAAGGAAATTGTATTAACCATGATTAATCTAATTAAAACACAGGTTTGTTTATTAGTGCAATGATTGACTTATCTCGAGAGGCATATCATTCCTAGATTTAGGCGGTACTTCTTCCTAAAACCTAGACATGCTAATTCTGTCACAATTAAATGCATCTGCATAAAGCAAGCATTTGTTGATTATAATCTATCTTAGGAGATTAATAATGGTGATCTTATTAAACCCTAGCTCAATGAGACTTTACTAACTTACTGCTTAACGGCTCTTTATATACTAGTAGTCCACTGTCAAGGTTCTTACCAAGGGAATCAGAACGTCATTTGTTGATCCCAGGTCACCTGCTAGTCTAACTTGTTCACTAAACCAATGGAAAGGATATGTCATTATTTGTGATCCTATGATTCTAGATATATAAATTGCGGATATGGAGAGTTATCCCAGCATCTAGCTGTCATGATATTTTGCATTCCTAGATCTAGTTGAATGATAGGTCGCATACATAAGCACGTAAACGAGTATAAATTGATAAACATGATCAACAAGTAATGATAAATTAAGCAATCGAGATAAACAAACCAAACATTTAAATCTTCATAAACATGGCTAATACCTAAAGGTATTAGCCCATAACCATTGTAATGAATACAAGAATAATAATTGAATCAACCAAGATAAACTAACCGAGTTAAATGAATGATACCAAAAATTAAACAATTATTAGATTATAGATGATTACGAGGTGTTTCTTATGGAATTAAGCGCATTGCGAGACCTTCTTCGCTCTTCTTGCCTTCTGAAAATTGACTTTTGTGGTTAGTGTATCGAAATATGTTCAAGCACACCCTAAACTCGTGTTTAGGGATTTGTATTTATAGTCTCTAAAATTTCATCGATACGCCGTATTGGTTGAGGTCAATACGACGTATTAGGGGTTTCTTGGAGTAGGGACCACGTTCAATATCTTCCAGAATCTTCAGATACGCCATATCTTCCTTATTGGATATGGCGTATAGGCAGTCAGAATAGTAATCATCATATCTCTTCATTTAAGCTCCAAAATGCATGCCTTTTAGCATAACTTCACCAATTTCTCTATAATTACTGCAAATCAGGTAAGAAACATGGGATAAATGATGTTATAAAAGTGACATTATTTGATGTCATCACCAGGCTGTTTCGTTCTATCCAAGAGGGGAACAAATCAAACTACTAGAGTGGAAAGCTCTAAAGAATCGATTAAAAACCTCAACAACTGAACCACCAAAGCTGGAACTTAAGGAGCTACCAGAAAACCTTGAGTATGCTTTCCTACAAGGAGAGGATCAGCTTCCTGTAGTTATCTCTTCTGCATTGTCTACCTACGAAAAGACTAAGCTTCTCGAGGTCTTAAAAAGCAACAAGGGGGATATTAACCAGAGTATTTCAGATATTAAAGGAATTGACTCGTCTTTCTCTACTCATAAAATCCTCATGGAGGATGAATTCAAACCAACCATCTAACCTCGGAGAAGAGTAAACCTAAACATCAAGGAGCTGGTGAAGAAGGAGGTCATAAAGCATTTGAATGCCGGTTTAATTTACGCAATCTTTGACAGCCCGTAAGTCAGCCATGTTCAGGTCGTTCCAAAAAAGGGAGCGAAGATCGTGATAAAGAATGATAAAAATGAGCTTATACCTCAAAGAACGGTTACCGGATGGCATGTCTGTATCGATTATAGGAAACTTAACGCGGAAGGACCACTTTCCTTTACCTTTCATTGACCAAATGCTTGAACAATTGGCATGACATGAATACTACTGTTTCCTGGACGGATTCTCAAGGTATTTCCAAATCCCTATAGCCCGGGAAGATCAGGAGAAAACTACGTTCACATGCCCATATGGTACTTTCGCTTACAAAAGAATGTCGTTTGGGTTATCCAATGCCCCAGCCACATTTCAACGTTGTATGATGGCTATCTTCCATGAACTAATCAAAGAGAACATGGAGGTCTTTATGGACGACTTCTACATTTTCAGAAGCTCTTTTGATCATTTCCTGGTAAACCAGAAAAATGCTAAAACGATGTGAGGAGACGAACCTTGTATTGAATTGGAAAATGCCATTTCATGGTGAGAGAAGGGATCGTCCTAGGCCATAAGGTTTATGAAGAAGGAATTGAGGTAGATAGGGCAAAAATCGAATCAATCTCCAAGCTACCTTACCCTATGAACACAAAAGTTATTCGTAGTTTCTTAGGACATGCAGGTTTCTACCAAAGGTTCATAGAGGACTTCTTGCAAGTCGTGCTACCCATGACCCAACTTCTAGTAAAAGACACTCCCTTTGTCTTTTCATAAGAATGCATCCAAGCTTTTGATAGGTTGAAGTGAGAACTAACCCAGGCCCCCATCTTGATTAAACCCGACTAGTCACTACCGTTTGAAATAATGTGCGACACCAGTGACTACGCTATTGGCGCAGTTTTGGGGCAAAGGAAATACAAGCATTTCAGCCTATCCATTACGCTAGTAAAATGATTAATGAGGCGCAGGAAAATTACAGGACAACGGAAAAGGAACTTTTGGTTTTTGTCTCCGCTTTTGATAAATTCCGTTAATATCTAGTTTTATCCAAAACTATCGTTTTCATGAATCATTCGGCCCTGAGGTATCTCTTCGCTAAACAGGATGCAAAACCGTGATTGATAAGATGGATCCTATTACTTTAGGAGTTTGATATCGAAATTCACGACAAAAAAGGTGCTGAGAATCTTGCAGCTGACCACCTCTCCCGAATTGAGAATCTAGATCTTGGAAAACTGACCAAGGCTAAAATTCGCGACCTAGTTCTCGAAGAACAACTAATGATAATTTTCGATAAAAGCAAGGAACCTTGGTACGTAGACTGTGCAAATTACCTTGCAAGCCGAGTTCTACCTTTTTGGTCTACCCGTCAAAAGAAACAAAAGTTCTTCAATGATCAAAGTAATTTCTTCTGGGATGAACCCTACTTATTCAAGCAATGCGCGGACCAAATCATATGGCGATGTGTCTCCGAAAACGAGACTGTCTAAATTCTTTGACAATATTATAGTGGTCCGTTATGAGGACATCATGGGATCACCACTACGGTAAGAAAAGTCTTTGAAGTCGGGTTCTACTGCCCAACATCTTTCGCAATGTACGAAAATTAGTTCGATATTACGATGCATGTCAGCGAGCTGGGAACATTTCCGCAAGGGACGAAACACCTCAAAAGTACATCCAGGTCTATGAAATATTTGACGTCTAGGGAATTGATTTCATGGGACCATTCCCTTCATCAAATGGGAACAAGTTTATCTTGGTAGCTATCGATTACATGTCCTAATGGGTAGAAGCTCAGGCTTTCCCCACTAGCGATGCTCGAATTGTGGTAAACTTCCTGAAAAGGTTATTCACGTGTTTTAGTGTACCGGAGCTTTGATAAGTGACAGGGGTACCCATTTATATAATTACCAAATGGAACGGGCGATGAAGAGGTATGGAGTAATCCATAGGTTTTCCATCGCATATCACCCGCAAATAAACGATCAGGTAGAAAATACCAATAGCGCAATCAAACGTATTCTAGAAAAAACTATTGGAAACAATAGGAAGGAATGGTCTCACAAATTAGACGACGCGTTGTGGGCCTTCCGAACCGTATTTAAAACCCCTCTTGGAACGACTCCATTTAGAATAATCTATGGTAAAGCATGCTACTTCCCTATTAAACTCGAACACAAGGCCTATTGGACCCTTATGGCCTGTAACATGGATTTAACAATAGCTGGAGCCAACATATTCTTACAAATTAATGAACAAGATGAGTTGAGACTCGATGCCTACGAATCCTCTATCTCTTATAAAGAGAGGACCAAGAAATGGCACGATAAACGTATTAAGACACCCATCAACTATGAAAAAGTAGATAAGGTTCTTCTCTTTAATTCTCGTCTGAGGTTGTTCCCAGGAAAGTTGAAATCAAGATGGTACGGACCATTCACGATCAGCAGAGTTATGAGGAGTGGAGCAATTGAGCTATCCGATGAATAAGGAATCAAATTTATCGCCAATAAGCAACGTGTGAAACCATATCAAAAGGACATATAAGGCTTCGAGGTAGATGATGATATTATTCTGGAAGATAAAGGAGGAGTCATATAAGGAGTGTGACTTCAAGTCTAGCTACAAGATTCGTTATATACAGAAAAGCGCTTTTTGGGAGGCAACCCAATTTTTTATTTTCTCGCATCTTAGGAGTGTCTTGTGTGTCTTGTGTCATGTTTGTCAGAGTCATATGTTTGTGCTAATAATTTTTGTGCTTTATGTAGTATTTTTGCATGAAATAACTAATAGGATTGGGTGCATAAAATTTTTCCAAGAAAACAAATGTGAATTTTTCACAGTGTCTGGAGACGGCGTCAGGATTTTTCCTGACGGCGTCACATCCCAGACTTGTGAAAATTCAAATTTTTATTATTTTTGAAAAATTAATTTTGTATAATTTCCAGAATTTGTAATTTTCCTAAAACTTGCAGAAAACCACAATTTCATTTAGTGCATTCATCCTATCTTTATCGCTTTTGTAGTGTCAAAACCCTAATTACATTATTGTATATTATTATCCCGCTAATTTTACGCTAGGTGTATTGTTTCTTGTCCTTGATTCGAATGTTATATTTGATAAGAAGAAGCTTTAGAGTTTGTAGGAGTTTCATATCGATGATTATTGGATGACGATTTAGCCAGCTTATCATTTGTTTCTTCTCCGTTATTAAGCAAACCCAAGGGAGTACTAGTTTCTTTTACTTTTTCTTTCCCTTTATTCATTTATTCGGGTACTTTTAAGAACATTGAAGACAATGTTCAAAATAAGTGTAGGGGGAAAATAAGTCTTATAAACTATTCCTTCAATTGCATTTGCTTTGTCCTTAAAATGATGAGTAATATACCAAAACATAGCGTAGAAGGTAATTTTGACCCAAATTTAAAAAATTTTATGGCACATACCAATAAAAACTAAGTATTATTAGCGTCTCATGGATAGGAAATATATGACTAGCACAAAAACTTTACCACTTATAAAAAATGCCACCCTAAAATGTGAGCTTCACCCCTAGATCTTTAGGAATTCAAGTATCCATCTTTGATACCTAAGATAGTTTCACCTTTAGCTTTCTCGAGTTAAGGACTGAGCAATTGCATGTGTCACGTTCATGGATTTGATCGTGCATGTGTGATTTTGTCACCTTTTCTAGAGCATTGGTATCGGTTAAACTATATGAGAGTGTATCGGTAGTGTAACAAATTCTAGAACTTGTTTTTGTGATTCATCCCAAGACTGCTAGTGAGATCGCACTTGTGTGATTAGGATTTGCTAAATGATAAGAAGCACTAGGATAAACCCTGTTTTGAACTTGTATTTGTTATGATGGTCTCCCCGATCATATAACTATCCCCACATCCTTGCTTTGCACTTATTTTTAGTGCAAGATAACCCTAGTACACCCCTCCAAGCCTATCCTTTTCACGATTCTTGTAATTTTTTGGTGGATTCCAAATTATTAATGAAGAGCATTGTTTACACCCTTAACCTATTGTTACACCTAAATTGCCATAGCCTTCCTTGTATGTACACGCTTTTAGTACATTATTGTTATAAACCCTGTTAAATTTTACTTGAGTACATGGTTTCTAAGTCGAGTCTTATGATTAGTGTACATAGTTTTAGAACGATTAGGATTCATGGTAGTTTTATTTTATGAATATATGGGGAAGAAAGTCAGTTTATTACCCCCATATGTGCGTAATACGCTCCATGATATGTTGATCCTCTTAATTCGGGTCATTAATTAATTTTTAATTATGAGTTTTAAAACTCAAGTGTATGGGTGTGATTATAAACCCTAAGTCATGTATTATTATGTTTCAGCAAATGACAGGGCAAAAGTGTACGAAAAATGTATATACAAAAAGAATCAAAAGAAAAAAAATGAATATAGAGAGAAAAAAATGTGTGGGCTGCCATTTTGCTTATGTTCATATATATATATAGTTAGTTGTAAAGTTTGTATATCTTAGTCCTAGTTTAGTCGAGTCTTGGCTTAGCAACGCCTTCACGGGTATTCTTGTATTTAATTAACTCACCACCACCCCAAATATATCACATACATCGGTTTCCATTTAACTTACACCCATACATCACAACCCTTTAAAGACCTATTTGATAGTAATTCCTAGGTGCCTATGCCATTGCGGTGGAGGTTTTTGATCTTTTACCAAGCCTATGGTAATTTGTATTTTGCGACAGGTAATGAGTGTTATTTTCATGTTTCCAGTAATTCATTATACACCTAAGAGAAAGAGAGAATCCAAACACTTATTGTGAGGTGCTAGTGTAAATTTTTCGTGCATTTAATTACGAGGTCTAATAGGTTGTGCCATAAATTATCTTTGAAAAGTAAGTTAAATGCCCCCGATATTGCTATTGTCTAGGTAGAAACGCCCATTTGCTTGAGAACAAGCAAATCTCAAGTGTAGGGGTATTTGATAAGGTGTCATTTTATACACTTTTTCAGGGTCATTTAACCCCCAAAATCATCTAAATATGCCCAAAGAATGTGCTTAATCGTTCCTTTTTGGGTTTTTAGCATTTAGGAAGTTCTTGGAGGAAACACACGTGACTTAGACTCAATTTAGGAAGAAACCGGACAAGATTACAACTTTACACGAAGTGGATTCAAGAATGCGCATATAGTGCCTGGAGACGGCATCGCAATTCCTAGCGATGCCGTCAGATGTTACAAGCGACTGCGTCAGAAGTTGTGTGACGGCGTCAGAACGTAACCGCCTCAAAGAAACCCTAAGAAGATTTGGTGAAGCGACGACGTCAGGATCTTGGCGACGCCGTCGCGACTCAATTCCTATAAATATACCTATGTTTTTAGGGTTTTAGTGTGCAACTTTTGGGAGAAGAACCCTAAACATTATAGTTCGAGTGTAGTAGCTTTTAGGCTATTCTTAGGGCCTAAAAACCCTTTTGTATCAGCCTTAAACATATGTTTTAATCAAGTGAAGTCATCTATCTTTTATTGATTCAATATGTCTATGTGTTGTTTGAATGATTCTTGTTCTTTGCCTCTCTTTAACATGTTAGGCTAGACCCATTAGTATTTACTTATGATTGCATGAAACTTAGTTTCCAGATCCTTTTAATATTGCTTCTTGTGATGGATGCGCGCATTATGCTCTAGAAAACTAGCTATAAAATATTACATTAGCATAGACGTCTAGGGAAACGCGAGTGTGTAGAAAAGATACCATCGGTAACAGTCTTCATACTACCTTACCCCTAATATGGTTGATCATTCTTAAGTGTTTTAATGCATGTAATGTACTCTTAGGGGCCTTGTAATAGTCTTCATACTACCTTGCCTATGCGTTGCCTTAACGAAATATTACATAGACGCCGGATTTGTGTAATCTTTTCATGACCTAGGAAATACTTACACAAATCATCACACGTGTGACAAAGAAATAGGATTAGGAGAAGCAAACTAAGGAGTAGTGCATGATTAAGTAAATACGTTCGTTTACCATATAAGATTCCACCAAATTAGTTTAGTTTAATTATTTGTTTAATTAGTTTAAATCAAAACCCACCTTTTAAAATTTGAATATTACTCGCTTTTATAAAAACATAAAAATACAAAAATAATCTTCTCTCAACCGCTTAGATCTTAGTTAGATTTAGTTTGACCCTTCAGACGTTATTCCCTAGAGAACGATAACAGCCCCCGAGTCCTTGTTATACTACACTGAAATAATTAGGTACTCTGCCTAGGTTGTTGTAAAACCTGGTGTGTTTACAACGACCGCATCAATATCTAAGTGAAAATCGTTAGATAACTATTAAGAGGAACATTCTAATGGATGTTGTTTGGATTAGGAATCCATTCCTAGACTTAATAATGAAGATACTATGGATATACACTTTGATAATCATGGTAAAATCATTATAGTCAACAAACCTTAGGTTTGAGTGTGATCCAAACATTATCAAAGAAGTGTTTATAGTTTATGGATTTTTAGCATAGTGTTGTTTGTATACACTAGTGTTTGTTTTTAATTGAGATGATACTCAATCCTAGTCTTGTCAAGTTTTCATCATGGACGATAACATTGCTGACTACACATGTTTGGCTTAAAAAGCATAGTTGCATTATAACATTAAAATAAATAAGAATACTTTACAGTTTGGGAAACTGTTGAGATGATTGTCTCCAATAGGTGTTTTGTGTATGTAATATACCTTATGGAATGTAGTGTGACTAAACTCATATAAGTGATACTTATAATTGAGTGCACGTGTACATAATAAAAACCATCATATTATTTAAAGAACTTCACTATTTCTGAAGTTTGAAATAAGTATTCTTAAAGTTCCATTAGATCATAACCTAGTAAATTTGTTCATAGAACCTATGTCATATCAACAAGTTAGATTGTTGTGTTAAAGAGATAAGTATTCGACTAGGATCATCATGCATTGATCTTATTTGGTATTTGGATAATGAAATTGTAAGCACTTTATTAAATAATGAATTGATATACCTGGTATGATCGTTTTAATTTATACTACCGTGTTCTATATTTGCATGGTTAAATCCTTAAATAAATTTATTTATTCCAAACTTGTCCATTGTCAGTCAATGATATGGTAATCGTGTTGAGATAAGACAAATATGAGCGATTGGCTATAATCTGTTGAATATTAAAAGATATGTCTGCCAAACTCATATGTTATTTAATGTGGTTGAATATTGGATACCTCAATTTGTGAGAATCACTTTATGGATCAGCGTCATTAAGTGAATTACACATATGGTAAAAATTTTGCTCATCCTCAGACTTGAGATGCAAGCAGGTTTTGCATGTGTGGATTGCATTTTCTTGATTCTAGTCAATCGCTATCCTGAATAAGGTAGTTATAAAGGCTACTTTTAGAAATGTTATGAAGTATATGAAAAGCGGTTTGATTTTGAATTTTCTTGCTCAAAATCTTAAATTCATCAAAAGCTACAATGTTGGTTTTCAAAAATTTTGTCCAAGTATATCGTGAGTAATTGTCTACTGTAACCAAAGTATAAAAGTTACCCCTGTAGCTTTGTATAGCCGAAGGTCCAAAAAGATTCATATGCAATAATTCTAGACACCTAGATGTAGACACCATGTTTTTAGCTTTATAAGAAGCATGAACTTGTTTACCAATGTTGTAAGCATCACAAAAGTGTTGGTTGTATTTCAACTTAGACAAATTCCTAACTAGTACTTTAGATGATCATCAATGGTAGTAAGACAAAGTTTGTCCCTAGGTGATTTGTCGATCTTCATAACATAAAGACCATTCTTCCTAATTCCTATACCTATGGTTATCCCGTCTTTTAATATTTCACTTCCAGTTTCACTAAATAGTACTTTACACTTTTTATCAGATATTTGACTTATACTAATTAGATTAGATCCTAAGTTGTCTACATGATCCACATTTTCAATAGTTAGTAAGTCATGAGTAACCGTACCTTTGCCTATAATCTTTCCCTTTAAGTTGCTTCCGAAGATAACACTACCTCCGTCTTATGCTTGGTATGTTGAGAAGAGATTTTTGTTCCTGGTGATGTGTTTGGAACATCCACTATCCTTGATCCATTCATCAGGTTCCAATCCGGCTATCAAGCATACTTAAGTAACAATACAACTCAAAACTTTGGTCCCCAATATCTCGTAGGTCCGTTAGTGTTAAATAACCCATTTCTTGGTTTAAGTACGGGAATAGTGGACATAAGTTCCATGACATATAGTTGGGCGTTTGTAGTTGGTTAGAAACGTCATAGTTCTAGCTTATAGTGTGATAGTTTGGTTGTTTGTTGTGATTACTCTTAGGAAAGGGGCATTTGGAAACGGGTTTAACAACTCTTGGTTGTGGCATTTTAGGCCTAAAATCGTTTTTGGTGAGTCCAACACCTTATTTCAAAGATGGTTTCTGTTTAATATGATTTACAAAGGGTTATGACTTTTTGGAAACGACTACGAACTTGGTTCGAGAGGTATTGCGAGCAATCTGTTATGCTCTTTCTGTAGTTTCCACGGATCCCTTTTTAAAAGGAGCCGAATCCCTTTGGGAGGGATCCGTGGGTCTATTGACAGAAGACTACACAAAAATTGTTTTACTGATTTTACTCGTTGATACTTCACTATTTATGAAACCATGTCCGGTTCTGTCATTTGGTGATTTTTGTGCATATAACATTTCATTTACACACTGAGTAATTTTCTCAAACTTTTCAAATTTAAACTTTTGCTCAATGAGCATTTCTTGGGTAATGTTAGTGCAAATATTACGATATTTAAACTAAACAAGTCTTTTGGTTTTAATAATAACAAATAAGTAACTTGTAATACCTAATGTAAAATGTGCAAGTTACGCGTGATCACAACTCATCAACGCATACATTCATCAACACCTCTCGACGTCTCAAGTCTACTCATGCTTCAACAAAAGGTATGAATATGTTTTTTAAGTTGCGTTATGATCAACCTATTTAACAAACCATTAAAAATGATTAACAAGTAATTAATCACATTAGAGAATAGGACAAAACTTAATTACTTAACTAACTAGAATAAGATCTTTCTTCTAGAAGCAATCTTCCATATTAGGAAACAATCTTGGAAGATCAAAACATGTCTAACCATATTAGATAATAAGACAAAATAATTAGGGAATAAAGACAAAACTAATTATTCTTGTTTAACCATTTTTAGAAACAAATCTTACAAGATCTTTTCATATCTAGCAAATCTTACCATTTTAATGTTAAGCTTGATTTTCCTTCTAGAACAAAATCTAATCAGATTTTATAAGTACATTAAGGATCTAAGCAAAAGATTTAAAAAGATTTCTAACAATTTTGAAATTGGACCGTGCGACCCACAGATCCACCTAAAAGGCAGACGGATCCACCATCCCTGGATCCGTAGCACCTTGACGGCCAAGTTTTGGGTTTTCTATAAATACCACCCATTTGCTTAGTTTTTCACCCAAGCTTTTCACAACCTTTCTTCCACATTATTACACACATTTAGGATCATTATAAACAAGTTTTTATAATGTAAAAACACAATTAATCATATCATCAAAACCCCAATAACCCTTGATCATAATGCTTCTAACTTTCATTTGTTGCAAGCATGATTCTACATGATCCTCCATTCAAGCAAGCTTAGAGATCTTGCCATCATCATCCACCACATACCTACATATATGAAGATCCATCACAACAAGCCAAGAGACTTGTCATCTTCATCAACAACATCATGCTTAGTGATCTTGATGTTTTAGATTAGGCTTTTACATCCAATTGACAATTATGTCTTGGATCATCATTATATCACATTAGTGTATTCATTATACAACAAACTAGATGTTAGGTGGTTTATGTGTTTAGGCCATAAAACACAAGGTTTGTTATGTTGGGCCATAAAACATAACGGGTTTGGTTGTACCCGAAGAAGGACTCGGTATTTAGCTTAGTACCGGATAAAGTGTAAGCGACGTTAGGTTGGTTCTACCTCGAAGTAGGACTCGGTATTTAGCTTAGTATCGGATAAAGTGTAAGCGACGTTGTATGGTTTTCTCCGCCTTAAAGGAGCTTGTTGATCTAGTGAAGTAACTCTTGAGTTGGGTACTCGGGGAGTGGAGTAGGGCGAAGAGGAGCTTCGTAGCCGAACCACTATAAATCATCATGTCCGGTTTGCGCTTTCTTTTACTTATCGCTTTACATTTATATTTGTCTTTATCACTTTATATTTATGTTTGCATTGCATCTATGTTTGTGTTATATATTGTGTTTTGATGATATTGTTTATTTGATATTCTTTAGTATAGTTATTGTAGTATAAACTTGATTGATTGTTTGATACAAAAGTTTTAAGTTGATAATGAAACAATATTCACCCACTATAAAACATTCCACAATTGTACCAAAGGCCCACATCTCTTCCTAGTTTATCAAACCAAGGTTTTAAAAATAGAGCACGGTTCATGTATCAAATTTCCTATCAAACGACACATAATGTGAAAAGTTCTTTGTTTAGTACTTACAAGTTTTATTGTTAAATATAAAGTGTTACAATAGCTTGAAGGTCTTTTAAAAGAGTCCCAAACAAAATGAATAATGTGTCTAAAAGTGAAATAAACGTTTCTGCCAAAATTTCACCTCTTCTACGACCTATGGATCCACCAAACCCTGGATCAGTCCATGTAGATCCGTCCATACGGTTTTCAGTTTTTATCAAACTTCAAAAATTCATAGAAAATAAATCGTATGCGTTCAGACTTTTGAAGATTCAAAAGGAATTAGGTCTCAATACTATCAAAATTTTAAGTTTTTGTCAAATAGCCAAAATGCCATAGAGTGTTCCAAAACAAAAATTTTTGTTTTAAAAAGCCGTAAAATTTGATTTAAACCTTTTCCTTTCGAGTCGTACAAATTCTAATTGTTTACTTTTGAAAGTTGGTGTATTTTATCATTGGAAAGTAAATGTATTTTTCATACTTACTAATGAGGAGAAAGCTAATTTATTTTCAAATAAAATCAAGCTACGTATACATTGTTACATTTAATACACAAAACGAAGTGTAGTATTTATGTGTGTTATGCTAAATGATTATTTGTTCCACTTTGCATCTTAATATTGTTAATCAATCTTTGATATGCTCATTGAATTTGTAGTTGAGCATCTTTTTTTATTAGCATAATCTTGTCATGTGTTTTATTTATTAATGTTCATGTATATGCGTCAATTGATCTTATGGAAGATCTCTTGCACTAAGTTGAGAAATTGATTTTAGCATTCATATAGAATAGTGATCACTATGTTTACAAATGTTATATCAACATTTTGTAAATCCTATAATTTATGGTAACCCACTTAGGATTGAGAGCTAAGCAAGTTTGTCAAATCTTTTGAATAATATTATATTGCACGATTATCGTACTACTACTTTAACTGATAAAATGTGTCACCACTATATATTCAACACTTCTACTTTATCAAAGTCTCAACAAAGACTCTATACCATGTCATCCCATTATCTTGTTTAAATATAGGTTGTCTAGACAAGAGAAAAGATCATAATAACACATTAGTATGTAATAAAAGGAAAATGTGTTTTGAGAGAACTAGTTGTGATTGCATTAGTCTAATTCACAATCACAACTAATAAATATTTGGATTAAAATGAACATAGAATTTCTTGTAATCCTAAATTTGAAAGATTAACTTTCTTGGTAAGAAAACACTTTCATTTTGAAGTTTTATCTTCGAATAAATTTTCACATTAACATTAACTTGAAATGAAAATATTCACTCTAGTCAAAAGCTTGAAAATATTATATAAACATGTAGTAATTTCAAAAAAGATTCATAATGCTTAAAAATGACTAAGATAATTTTGTGTACTCTTTAGAAGCCAAAATCTAAGCATATTGTGCACAATAATTAATAAGTTTTTCTCACATGTAAAATATACGACAATACCAAAGAAACAAGTAAACTCGTCATTTTAAATGATCTCACACTTAAGACTAGTCTTAGGCTTAATGGAACACATTAGGAAAATCTTTTGTTTTCTTTTAAAAAGAGTGTTTGTGAGGGTCAAGAAAGATTTCAGATATATATCGATTCATTATTTAAATCATGATTGATGTCATTTTTCGAATCTAATTGCCGAGCTTTTGAGTTTGGATATGAAATCCGATTCATTATTTGTATAGCTTCAAGATAAATATAAAAACCATAACAAAAGATGTTATCTCGAATCTATTTACTCAATCATACTAGGTTGATATGAAAATAATGTCATCCCTTTCAAAGACGAAAAGAATATACATCGGTTCATAACTCACACTTGTGATAATGATGTTATATTAAGTCTACATGTCCAATAGGAGTGTTTCTATTATTAATAATAACATGTTTAAAATGCACGTCAAAGTAGGATTGATGACTTGGATGTTTCATCCAAGATATTCAAGTAATTTACCTTGAAATGCATTTGGTAAAGTTGTCATTTCTGAAAAACCAAACACGAGCAAATGCACAATATATGTAACTTTGCTCATACAATTCAAAAGCATGAATCAAGACTCAAATTCACTTTTTGTTATAACCTTTTCCCTCTATACCACATAATCATAACAATATTTTTAACAAAGTATTTAAATCGAGAATAATTCAATTATCTAAGATTAGGATTTAGAATTATGGAACATATTCTATAAACCATTATTTTGCTTTCTTTCTATAAGTGATTGTAAGTGGACTTCGAATACAAAGATGATTATTATTCAAACCGATAATTGATCTCATTATTCCTAATCCAATTATCAAATTTCAAAATATGAACAAGGAGTCGAGATTAGAATTTATCTAGGTAACAAAAATATCAATAAAATGACCGTAGATATTTTCCGAGTCTACATGTTTAACTATTTTTAGTTATTACATGAAATTACGAAATTGATCATAAGACGAAAAGAATAATCATCGAATTGCAATTCACACTTGTATTTACGATGCTTTGTTACGTCTAAATGTTCATAATGCTTGTGTTATTTGCAATGGTCTAAAATATGCTAAAATCTAACACGCGCCTAGTAGGATTGACATCGTTGAAACTCCATCGGGAAATTCACGACAACTTCCACGTTACGCTCAAAACTTAGAGGTCGAATCCGAAAGTTCAAACCAAGAACCCTTATAACATATATAAGCTTCTCCTATTACTAAAAAGTTAACACCATCGCCCAAATAACAAGAAATCGTGTTCTGTCTGTTTTTAGAAAACTTTGCGACCTACGGATCCTCCATATAGAGATCCGTCTTTGATTTAGGTAGATCTGTCCGTGATCATCAAATTTGAATATATTCCTTTTGTAATTTTGTACTTGTCTAAGGTGTAACAAACATGTAACTAACCTTTAGTGCATCATAATAACCTTAATAAGATTACATTCAAAAAAATTATGCAGAGGTGCATTCTTAGAACGCTTTAATGTAGCACATTCCACCTTGTCACACTTAAGTATACTCCTAAGTTCTAGAAGACTCAATCTTGTTTAAACTTACGACATCTTGCTTGCTCTCTTATTTAACCCTAATGATTGTAACAGTGGTCATGATTAGGATTATAAGAACCAGAATTAAAACATATTAGTTGAGTCATATTAGGCCAAGTATTAGTGGACAATGTGAATTTCATCTTTGCTACACTTCATTAGGCAAATGCGGGAATTCTATATTATTCTAAAATGTGAATGACTACTGGAGAATCTATTGCACTAGAAATTCAATTTAACCTAACGGTTGAATGCTCCTGGAGAGGAATGCAGGTTCGTGTATAACCCATAAAAAGGTCGTGTTTAGCCTCAATTGACAAACCATGTAGTGATAGTCTCATATTCATTCTCTAACTTGATTAAATGGCTCTTTCTAAATATGCCTAATGTTAGTTTACATTAATGAACCTTATATTTCATTAGGATTGCTTATTAGTCAAATAGTAATTAGGATTCTCTTTAGTCAATCTAGACTACCTGCACCTCGCATATGTATTGTTGTCATTTCAAAATGCTAACTTGTTCTCGTGAAATATGATTATATTATCTTCATGTTATTTTGATACTCAATGATTACTTGCTTAATTGTTGAATGCATAACTATTTAGATGGTTTTGCTTTTAGTTAGCAATCCCGGTTTAATATCTATAAGTTTATATTTATGATACGTGTTATTAAATGCTAAATGCTAATATGTTTTGTATGATATATATGTATGTGACATAATCAATGTTTTATGTAAGCTTTTATATGATCTACGTGTCTTTCTTGTGCACCCACACTATATCATTAGGTCCGTCTATCTAAATAAACATATAAACATCACATAGTCTTGTACATCAATATATTTGATTGTTATGATTAATACAATTAAGTGACTTAGTTTTTTTTGTTTAGGGTATTGTCTCGTGTCACTAAAATTTATTAAGTACACATGCATAATTGTCTTAATCCCTAAGGATTTTAGTTTAGATCACTTTAATAATTATCTTATTTATTTACTTGATTCTTTTCTTCACGAAATACTTTCTCTGTCCCTCATCGTAAACAGTCAAATACTCAAAACTCCCCATAGTAACTCATTCCTACTCCTTTGTTACTATATCAACCGTCTCATATCTTTAGGGATCCGCTCCTTAACTATAAACGATTATATCACTGATGTGTTGTAGTGTAGGGTTGTTTTTATGATTCAAGTTTTAAATTTATATTTTGCCGACTCAACCAAAAACAACACTTTAACGGGCAGTGTACCTGATTGGTAGTAGTTTCGTGGTAAGTAGGGTGTCGATCACTGAGAGCGAGGTTAAATCTATCAATTTAATTAATATCTTGGTTATCTAATCTATGTTAATTCTATTCTAATCCTATGTTAAACCTATGTCAGTCTAAATCCTAATTTTAATGTAAAAGGGGGGTTTTTAGCCTGAGAGACTGGCACGGTTTGGTTGGTGACTACAATCAATTCAAGAAACTGTTACCCACGCAAGCTAATTAACAAAAGATAAAAGAGTGGTCGAACCTTATATAAGAAAACTGTATTAACCATTATTAATCCGATTAGAACGTTGGTTTGTTTATTTAGTGTAATGATTTCTTCTCTCGAGGTGGCATATCATTCTTAAGACTTAGGCGTTACATCATCCTAAGACCTAGACACGTTAATTCTGTTACAATTAAATCATCCGCATAAATCATCCTTATTTGCTGATTATAATCTATCTTAGGGATTAAAGCAATGGTGATCTTGTTAAACCCTAGCTCATAGAGACTTTACCCACTTACCGCTTAATGGCAATCTATACACTAGTAGTCCACTTGTTCCAACTATCAATGGATCAGGAACGTTATTGTGTTGAATTTATCTAGGGTCACCTGCTAGTCAACACGAATCAATAAACAATTGGTATATAAAACTAACTAGTTAAGCCTGAAGCGTATCCTAGACACAGACTTAGAAGGACAATATTTGTGTAACTATTATTCTAGGTGTATAAATTACTATATGGAGAGCTATCCCAGACTCTAGATCCGCTTGGTTCACTTAGCTAAATCCAGTTGAATGATAGGTCACATACAAAAGCGCGTAAACAAGTATAAATTGATAAACATAAACAAGCATACAACGATAAATCAAGAAATCGATATAAACAAATACCAAACATTCAGATCTTCATAATAATCGCTAATACCCAAAGGTATTAGCCTTCAATCGTCATAATAAATACAAGAGTAATAATTTAGCCAAGGTAAACTAACCGAGTTAATGAATGACACCAAAAACTGAACGATTACTAAAGTATATGGAATTACATGATGTATCATATGGAACTAAATATGTTGCTCGATCTCTTCTGCTCTTTTTCTCCTTTGAAAATCGACTTTTGTGGTTTAGGTATCGAGAATATGATTTAGCACACTTAAAACTCGTTTTTGAAATTTCTATTTATAATGTTTGGAAGTCGGTTCAATATGGTGTATCCAATGGGTTGGATACGGCGTATTGGGGATTTCTTAGAGTAGGGACCACGTTTGATATCTTCTAGAATATTATATTGATTCCATATCTTGAATACGGCGTATTGAGTCCTTTAGATATGACGTATTAATCTTTAATCTCCTGTGGTCTTTGGTGAGTGCAGGCATGGAAACACCTTATCTTTTCGATGGATACGGCGTATTGGTCTTCAGAATAGTAATCTTCAAAATATCTTCATTTAAGCTCCAGAATTCACGCCTTTTGCTATGTTTCACCAATTACTCCATAACTATTAGAACTCTCAAATATAAATGATTAAGTAACAATTCTTTGCAATAACTATACAAAATGGGTTAATATCGTGGGATAAATTATGCTATAAAATAGACGTTATTTGATGTCATCAAATATCCCCCCACTTGAATCCTACTTGTCTTTAAGTAGCCTTTAGAAGTTTACAAAAATGTATCCCTAAGGATATTTTCTGTTTAAAGCGTTTATTTGATCTATTACAAGTACACAACTAAACACCTCACAAAATAGGAACATGAAAACACTCAAATCACTCAACTAATCTATGTGGTAACATGTAACTAATTCGCTTAATTGCTCGGTCATGATGATTATTCTATCATAAGCTTGGCAAGTATACACATCTCCACCACTAAATCCAAGGAGTAACTAGTTTATAAAGGTAAATATGGGTTTTTGTATGGAAAGGCGTACGGTTTGATCATTTTCCAATCTTTCACTAGAAGTACCACTCCAACAAGGCAGCTGAAGCACACATACACACCCGGAACGCCGGGATAGACATGAGTGTTCGATACATCCCCATTCGAATTTAACCAACGGTTAGGATGAAGAATGATATAGGGTAGGAACCTTCTAACTTTCACCAAAAGTCGTAAACCAACAAGGTACAAGACATGCATACACACCCGGAACGTCGGGATAGACATACATGTTCGTATGAATACTCATTCACGTAAAAACTAGAGGTTAATCATTAGGTGAGAGGGAAGTAAATTGTTGTTAAATAAAAATCAAGAAACAAATAGATTAAGGCTTAAAGTACAAGTTGCTAGACACTTATTTTCTCGACCGTTATTATGACAAAGACACTACTATTTACAACGTCTTGATCATAGATCAAAAACAACAACCTAAGTTGGCGTTCCCATAACGGTCAACTCCCCAATCATTCCAAAACTTTACATACTCTACAAGGCAAGTGGCGATATCTTCCACTTTGTACAATACTCTACATCGTTGATTTTTGTCGACGTATCAACGAATAATCGATCCTTCGTATAATTCCTTCGGTAATGCTCTTTCGCGAAACGATTATCTTCAAACTTTTTTTTCTCTTTTTTTTAATACCTAAACTTCAAATCTCGGTGTAGTTTCACCATCTTCACGATCATAATAATTCCGGATAATTCCTTCGGTAATTTCTTCGTTCTTCGGATTCACCATTAATTGTGAATGTAGTAAAATCACATGAGCTTTGACTACTAGTATACATTCCCATTTGCAATGTGCAAATTTCCAACCGCACCAAAGATAGAAAATGACACAAGACTCGGGAAATACAGACTTTACACTTTAAGCAACTAGCAACTGTAAATTAAACTTAATCTAACAGGGTAGGTTAAGGTGTAAGGGTGTAACGAAACAAATAATTGGTGTAAATTCCTAAAGGATTGGCTCTACGGGTTGTTCTAGTGGATCATCACTCTAAAGATGAGAGTGGAAGGGTTTAAACTGGAGGTTAACTAACCGGTGTAGTTAGTTAATAAACAACATGTATAGGCGATTTGGTTGTAATCCTAAGATTTACCAATTTAAACAAGTTACTCCAATTAAATCCATAATACTCATTATTGTGGTCTCGAATAGATATACCAAGCCAAGTTCTAAAGTCTACAACATCACCGACATACTCATATTTTGTGGAATTTGGGTAAACATTTGGAAACGGAAAGGTTAAATCCTCACAATATCTATCAAGGGTTATTGTGTGCGGGTTATGTATCAAGTAATTTCGCAAAAGTATGTTTAATTTTTTTTAAATTTAAGCATAATTTAAGCATTTTAGTGTGAAAAATAGGACAAGTAAACATTCTAATTACATCCCCCCATTTGAATTATACAACGTCCTCTTTGTATATGTTAACCATTAAATACGAGAATTTAAAAAGAATTAGAATGAGAAACTCCCCTGATATTTGCTCAGTAGGTTCTTCAATTTGCGTTTATGAGCAAGATCGTGTGTTGAACATGTGTCTTGAGGTTTCAAGACTCCAACACTTCAAGATTTCCAGGTTTGTAAATTCTCCACTAATATTCGTCGATATTTCCATCACGGGGTCCTGTGTAAAACATAGGAAAAACATGTGCATTCCTATCTTGGTATCTACGGTTAATTTAAACTAAACTAAAACAAACTAAATACGGGTCAGACTGTGGATATGGCATATCAAGTAGATGAATACGGCGTATTCGCAGAACTGACAATAATGTTTTTAATGTGCATAAAAAATAAAGACTAATAACGTCCAGACATTCAATACGCCGTATGGTATGGGGCGGATATGCCGTATTGAAGTCTGGGAAGACAGACTCGATAACAAAATTAAATAACATTTTGGGTTGTCTCCCGAGAAGCACTTTTGTTTATAGCGAAGTCTTTAAGTTAGACTTTACTTCAGCTTCTCTTACTTCTTGGTACGCGTCACTTTCCATCCTTCGTCCTCTTTCTAAAAAATATCTTGGTAGATTGATATGTGTGAAAACACATATTTGTTTTATGTCAAAAATGGCCCTAAAAAGACAAAATTATGCTTTAAATGCTTTTATATTGCTTGTTTTGTCTTTGTGATTATGTAGGTACGGATATTGCAAAAATCTCAACAAAACGGTCAAAACCGGACAAACACGAGAACGGAATTGAGTGTGCAAGATCTGGGAGAATGCTATCAAAGGTCAACAAAAGTCAACCTATGGTCAACCAAAGTCAACCACAAAAGACAAAGCCCAAAAATTCCAAATCAGTCCCTTAAAGTTAACCAAATTACAAAAATAATCCCTAAACCCTAAATGTGTTAACTCTTTTAATTATAAGAGTTAACACTCATTATCTCTTATAACAAAACCAAGCCTGAGACCAATCCAATACACCTGGCCCAAAATCCTTTCATAAGTCCAAGTCAAACAAGTTATACCCCGGGTAAATAGAAAAGTCAAACACCCCTCTTTTATAAGGAATATACACACGGGAAATTTAGTTTCTACTATTCACCGTCTCTCCCATTTTACCTCAAACTCAAATCAAGGGGTAAATAAAAATTGGCTACGTGGCTAGTCAATTTAAGTGATAAAGACTGCTTTGGCAAAGTTACACCTCACCAATCGCTCCCATTGGTGGAAACCCACAAGGAGAATGCCACGCGGATGCAAGGAAACACACCAGGATCTAGTATTTTGTACTAAAAGGCGTACAAAAGAAGCACAACATGTCACATCACGGATTGCCACACTGGCAATCCGTGTGAGCTAAAGAATGATCCAACGGACAAGATTATAATCCAATCATTGCTAATCATTAGAAGGCTAGGATGAATAGGAGCGTTTAACAGAATTTGGGGCCTAGAAGTTTCTCTTGAGCACTATAAATACAAGGCACTCACTCTTACATGATCATCTTCCTTTTTCCTAAAAACTTTTAGTTTTCAATAGCTTATGTAATTTTCAGTTTTAAATGTAATTTTTCTCTTTAAACTTTTGTAACTTTCAATTTCCAAAGCATTGTAATCCGTTTTAAGTATTAATAAAATCATCATTTAGTTTTTTATAATATGTTTTTCACTTATAAGCTCTTAATTCTATCAAATGTGTATGCTACTGTTTCATAAGCTCATAATAAGCTCATTCTAGCTTATCCAAGTCTATAAGCTTGGATTTGAGTTTTAATAAGAACTTAGTCTACAAAAACTTAAAATTCAGCTTAAGTACCTTTGCTATTGGAATTTGGACTTAAGGAAGATGAGCTTAAAATGGAAGAGCTCATAAGGACTTATACTGGCTTATTTACAATAAGCCAGAGTTGAAGATTGCTCAATTGAGCCATTAATAACCTTTGTTTAGCTAAGGTTCTAGTAAGTATTCATTTAAGCTTTCCTGTCTTAAATTTCTTAGTATAGTTTAGCTTATTTTGCTTAATTGTTTGCTTATTTGTGCTTATTATTGTTTCAATATGCTTATTAAGTAGTTTAGATAATCTGTCTTTAAGTTCAGTAGCATAGATATTAGCTTTCTTAATTTTGTCTTTTAAAATACTAAAAATCCAAAAATAATAGTTTAGCTTATAGCTTATTAGTTTGGCTTTTTGTCTGCTTAGGATTGCTCATTAGGTTGGTCATAAGCTGCTTATTATCTGGTATTTAGTATTTGAGCTTTTAATTTCATTTTAATAAGCTAATATGGATATGAGTAATGTTAAAGGGGTGTTTGGCATAGCAGATTTAACCACAAGTTAAAACTGCTAGTAGCCAATTGATCTTTGGATATTAATTTTAATCTCTAATCTAAGGTTGCTAGAGTAGGTAGACTGGCAGGTTTGGGTTGGTGAAAAACAGTCAGTTCAGAAATGTTACCCACGCAAGTAAATTAACAAAAGATTAAAAGAGCGGTCGAAACCGTATATAATAAATGTGTATTAACCATATTAATCCGAATTCAGCGATTGGTTTATGTATTAGTGCAAATGATTTCTTCTTATGAGGGTCATATCATTCTTAAGATTAGGCGGTAATCTATCCTAAGGACCTAGACTCGTTAATTGTGTCACAATTAAAGCATCGCATAAAGCATCTTATTTGGATACGTATAAATCTATTTAGGATTTAAAGCAATGGTGATCTTGTTAACCCTAGCTATAGAGACTTTACCCACTTACGCTGTAATGGCAAATCTATACATAGTAGTCCACTTGTCAATATCCAAATAGAATAAGAACGTTATTTGTTGAATTATCTAGGTATTGCATTCAACACGATCAATAAACATTGGTAAATATCCATATTACTAGTTAAGCCCGAAGCGTTATCCTAGACACAGACTTAGAAGGACAATATTTATGTAACAATTATTTCTAGGTGTTTAAAATATACTATATGGTGAGCTTATCCGGACTCTAGATTCGCTTGGTTCCACTTAGCTAGATCCAGTTGAATGATAAGGTCGGATACAAAAGCGCGGGTAAACAAGTTATAAATTGATAAAGTAACATAAACAAGCATACAACTGATAATCAAGAAAATCGAATTCATAAAACAAATACCAAAATTCAGATCTTCATAATAAATGGCTATACCCGTACGGTAATAGCTTCAAATCGTAAATAAACTACAAGAGTAATAATTTAGCAGGTAACTCAACGAGTTAACGATGATATCAAAACTTGAAGATTACTACGCATATGGAATTACACGATGTCTTCTCCTATGGCATTGAATACGTTGCTCGCCACTTTCTGTCTCCTTTTTATTCCTCTAAGAACGACTTTTGTGGTTTAGGTATCGAGAATATGATTCTAAACACCTCCTAAAACTCATTTTTGAGTTTTTATTTATAAATCGTCTGGAAGTCGGTTTTAAATACGGCGTATCAATGGGTTAGATACGGCGTTATTGGGGATTTACTTAGAATAGGCGACACATTTGAAAAACTTAAAGAATTATTATATTGATTCCTATCTTGAATAACGGCGTATTGAGTCTTTGGATACGGCGTATTTGATCTTTAAATCTTCTGTGGGTCTTTGGGAGTCGTAGGCAGCGGATACGCTATGTTGTATCTTCTTGATGGATACGGCGTATTGGTCTTCAGAATAGTAATCTTCAAAATATCTTCATTTAAGCTCCAGAATGCGCGCCTTTTGCTATGTTTCACCAATTACTCCATAATTACTGCAATTCTCAAATATAAACGATTAAGTAACAATTCTTGGCAATAACTATACAAAATGGGTTAATATCGTGGGATAAATGATGCTATAAAATAGACGTTATTTGATGTCATCATTTGTATTTTAGTGATTAACCCCAAATCTTAACAAAATATTCTTTTGTACTTTAAAATCAAATTAATTAGATTCTTTTAGAAGGAAAATATTTTTTAACATAAATAAGGAAAGATTTTCTAGATTTGGGAAGATTTGAAAAGATATGAGACGATTATTTCTATTTATGGTTAATTCTATTTTGTCTTATTGATTAATATAACTTACTTACAATTAATCATGTGTTTACTTAAAATCATTTGATTAGAAAATGTTTATGCAAATTGTAGATAAAATATAATGCCTAAAAACATTATTAATATTTTTCACATCTTTACGTTTTGATAATCACAAAATATAAAAACGTTCAATGTAAAATTAAACGTAAACAAGTAATTAGTATTAAAATTTTATTTCGATAATTATATCACTTAAAGGTATGAATAAATAAATGCCTAATGCATTTTATGATCAAAGGAAATTTTAATTAACCTCAAACTTTTATAAAATGTTGTAAACATTTTTATAAACATTACAAAACATTTTCTACAATTAAAAGAAATGTTTTATTCAAAATAAACATTTTGAAATTCAAATTTTCGGACCTAAAACCGCTAGAAAAGTTCCAGAAAATTCCCCCTACACAAAAGACAAACTGGGGAGGCCCTAGCCTAGGGCAGCCCCCTTAAATACACGGGCGGCCCCCTTAATTTTAAGGGGACCGCCCACCTATTTAAGGGGACCGCCCCTAGGTAGATGCTCCCCCAGTCTGTCCTATAAATACTGGATTTTTTCCCAATATGTTCTCACCTTTTGCACTCATTCTTTCTGCCCAAAACAGCCTACATATCCTCTCTAAAATCCTTTGATCATTTAATCATAAAGCTTTGTTTCTAAGTGATCCAAGCTCAATTCCTCAAGTGCAAGAGAAGAATACTTCTATCATCAAGTGAAGAAGTATTACACATTTGTGTGTTGTTGCAATCTTATTGCATTCATATCATAACTTGTAAATCTTTTGTAAATTTTGTAAAGTTTTTGTGTGTTGTAGACTAGATCTTGGTGATCTTATATAGTTATAGTTAGTTCGTGGTGATACTTAACAAAGTAGTGTTAGATAGTTGTGATTAAGTAGTGTGGAGTGACGTGAAGTTGTGAAGGAAGTCTTGAAGTTGTGAAAGAAGTCAATGAAGTTTGTGAAGTCGTGAAACAAGTCGTGAAGTTTGTGTTTTTTGGTTGGTTGAGTTAGATTGGTTTAGCTAAGTTTTAGAACTCGACATTTAGCTTTTGTGTGTACATCGGTTGTAAGCAACGTATGTACGTTTTCTCTGCCATAAGGGAGTGAGTTTGTTGGACATAGTGAAGAAAAACTCTCGAGTTTGGTGTCGGGGAGTGGCAGTAGGAGAAGAGGTGCTTCATTTACGAACACATAATATCCTCGCATTGTGGATGATTGGATTACTTTATCTTATGTCTTACATTACTTTCTCATATCATTCTATTGATTGTTTAGATAACTATATTGATCATATTGTGCAAGTGTTGAAATCACATAAAGTTGAATCTAAAAGTTTACAAACACTTTAACACCTTAAATTTAAAAAGCAGTAAACTATTTAACCCCCCCTTCTAGTTTTCCACAATTGGTATCAAGAGCCACGCTAAACAAGAATTTTAAAATAAATTATATTTTAAAACTTGAATCGATCTATGGAATCCGAAAAATATTTAGAAGGACAATTAGTATGTGCTTAAATACACATACCTTTGACCTCTAAAACCAGACTTAAATGATTAAAAATTTACCAAAAATACATTATATTTGTATGTTTTGCATTTGTATTGTGCAGGAAACGGATATCCAAGAAAAAGACAAAAGCAAAGCCAAAAACAACAAAACTAAGCATGAGAACGGAAAGAGCGTCAAAAAGACCAAGTCAAAGTCAACGAAAAAAAGTCTAAGTCAAAGTCAACCCCGGGAAGTGGCATTGAAAAAGCATCGAAAACCGAACCCGAAAACCTAAATTGCCAAAAGTGGGCCCACCCATACCCACCTAGTGGGCCCGGGTCAGCCCACTTATAATTTACAAAACCTTGTAAACCTTTAAACCTTAAAAAAAAGGCCAACACTTCTTTTTTATAACACCCGGCCCAAAGCTAGCCCAACATCATCCCCTTATAACACCCCGTTCTCCCGTTACCCTTTTATAACACCCCCGTTAGTCCTTTAAGGACTAACGGTGCAAACCCATGTACAACTTCAAGGGCCAAATATTAAAGAAATAAGGACTGTCTTTGCAACACACTTATACACTTTCAGGGACCTTTCTTGCCATTTCCCAAACTTCAAATAACATTGGGAACACTATTCATCATCTCCCTGGATAGTGTCCTCACTTCCAGATAAAACATCATCCCCCTTTCTTCTTCCCTATGTCGACCAACCTTATCCCACCCCACACAGCTGGCATACACCTTGGCAATCCTATACACTCTAATTCATCTATGAAAAAAAGACAAAGAATTGATGGACAAGATCAATTGGCTTGGGCAACACTCAAAATTGGACGGCTATGATGACATTTGTGACCTCTCTCACACAAGAAGCACGCCTGCAAAAGCTCTTAGCAAAGAAGCACACCTCCTAGAATATTCTTAAGCTTAGTATAAATAGGTCACTTTGTAAGCTATTGGACAAGCAGTTTTTTAAGTAGTTTTAACCTAGTTCTTTGTTTTCAAGAAATTTTTAATATTTGTCTTTCAATTTCGAGGTATTGTAATCTTTTTAATGTTCAATGGAAATTTCTAAGTTTTTAAGTTAAGTGGTGATTCTTGTTTTCTTATAGTTAAAAAGTTTTTCATAAGCTCTTATAAGCTCTTAATCATATAAGCTAGCTGTTTTCATTTAAGAAAATGGTACTTAAGAAAAAATTTATAAAAACCAAAAAAAAATCACCCCCAAATACCACAGCTTCTTTGGATGATAAGCTAGCAAGGGAAGAGCTTATAGACCTCATTAGCTTGTCTTTTTGACAAGCTAGAGCTTGTAGAATAGCTCTAAGAGCACTTGTTTGCCCTGTTTAAGCAAGGGCTTTTGTAAGTCTTCATTTTTCTATTTTTAGCTTATCTACTATAGCACTGCTTATTTAATGCTTATTTATGCTTAATGCTGTTTATTATTGACGTTTTATGCTTATATGTCTTTATTTATTGCTTTCATGTCATCTAGTTTAGTTTCCATTTAAATCTGTCTTATTTGCCTTATAACTGCATCATCTTTATTTGCTTATTCAACTGCTTATTTGGTGTTGGAATCTTCCTATTTTTGCTTATCTTTGCTTTGTTACTATCTGTGTTTAGATTCCTTGGCTTAAATCTTTGTTAATCAGTCCAAAAAGTGATTTCAAAAAGTTAAAGGGGTGTTTGGTTTAACTGCTTTATGGGTCAAAATGGGTCAAAATAGCAATTTGATACTTGAGTCAGTTTAGTTTAGCTATAATTAGTCCTAAAAACCAGTTTGTTTAGGTTTTTAAGTGTTAAATCTCATTTTCAAGGTTTTTAGAGTTTATGGTTTAAAACTGTTAGCTTAATACCCATTGCATTTGCTTATTTGATTGTGCTTTTTCTTATTGAGCTTTTTGTGTTGTTTTTGTGTTTATGCATGTGTTAAAAGAGGTTAGAAACAAAGCTCAGGCCTGCATTTGTTAGTTTGTGTTTTTTGCCAAAACTGTCAAAAGTGTTAAGTGTTGAAAAATTTAAGAAATGGCTTTTTCAATTGCTTATTGTGGCTTATCCTGAATTTCAAACTCTCTTTTGATTGTTGATTTAAGCTCTTTGAGGTCAAAGCTTAATCTGTTTGTAGGTTATATGTTCATAAGGATCTGTTTAGGTGCTTATTTTTAAGCTCAAAAGTGTGGTTTTGTTAAGATTGCAAAAGTTGCAAAAATTTGTCTAAGTGTTGAATCTGTGTGAGATGCCTTTTTCATGAAGCTTTTTAAGTGCTTATCTGAATTTCAAACTACTTTTTTATTGTTGCTTATTGTAGCTTTTTGGACAATCTTTCTAGTGGTATAAGCCACTAAGCCATAAAGATCCTTTTGCTAGCTTATTTTTAAGCTAGAAAGGTCCCCCTTGGCCTTTTTGCTTATAAGTTTGGGCCAAAAAGCTATTTGCTTATTTAGGCTTATTAGCTTATTTCTTTTGCTTATTCTAGGTTTAGTTTAGCTTATTAAGTTAGATTAAGCCCATTTTAGCTTATTCTCTTTAGTTTAGAGCTTATTTAAGCTTATTTGCATCTTAGCTTAAAATTTCTTAAGTTTTATAGCTTTTTAAGTTTTTTGTAATTCTAGCTTAATTTAGTGCTTATTTTTGTTCAAATGTGCTTATAAGGTGTAGTTAAGCTCCCGTCTTAGCTTATTACTCTTTTTGGTTTGCTTATTTGTGCCTAAGTAGCTAAACAGTTAGCATTTTATGGTTTAGTAGTGTTTAGCTTATTCTGTCACTTTTGCCAGGTTATTTCGTGCTTATTTTTTATTTATAAAAAAATGCTTTTGTAAAAGTTGCTTATTTTTAAGCCCTCAAAAAAGTTGTAAAAAAATGGCATGTAAAAAACATTTGGGAATTGGGGGAAGTCAAGGGTGAGCAAGACTCGAACCCGAGACCTCACCCCTATTCGACCAAACGTTTTTTACACACCACACGCACTACCAACTTGCCCTGGGGTCTTTTTCGGTTTAAGTTTACACAATTAATCTTTTATAGTAGTTTTGGCCCTTTTAGCTTATTAGCCGTTTTTAGCATATTCCACAGCTTATTTGATAAGTTGTTTTTCCCAAATTATTTTTAGTAGATTCTACATTGTTCAAACTACTTTTGCTAATTTTTTCAGAATTTTTATAATTAGTTTAGTATTTTTAAACATTTAATTTCATTATAATCGTTTTTAATTCATAAAAAAGTCAAAAAAAAATATAATTCTTTTTTAACAATTAGATTTGCTTTCGTAGGGTTAAAATTGCAAAATTTGAATTTTTAAAGAACGGGATTGAATCTCGTTCACGTTGTTAGTGTTTTCAAACCCTAATCACCTTCGTTTTTGGTCTAGTTTTATTTGTTCTAGCTTTTTAATCAATTAAGACTTATAAAAATAAAAAAAGATCATTTTAGGACTTAATTTTGATAATTTAGGGTTTTTAGGTCCCGTTTAGAATTCCTGTTTTGCGTTTTTAATTAAAATTTGTCTTACCTTAAGTGTTTTTAAGTTTTTGCCTTATATTTCCTGTAGTTTTAGAAATCCAATCTAATCTTGTTCCATTCAAGCATCGATTCTCAAAATGACTCTCGACTTTCAATTGCATTCCTCGTTGGAGATAACGAATCGGGAATCATACTCCCGGTTTACTATAATTGTGATTTTTTTATTTTTACCCTTATAATTATATATTTATATTTATATATCTATATATTTATATTTATATATATATTTATAAAAGGTATAATCAATTCTGATCAACAATCTATGCAAAAACCACCACTATTTGAAAGTGATAATTTATTTATTTGAAAAATAGATTTGAAACTTATGTGAAGTCAAAAGATCTAGACCTTTGGCATGTTATTACCGATGGTGATTTTTCTCCTATTCAAAATAATCCTGAAACTAAAAAGGATGAAATTGTACCTTTTCGTAAACAAAACGATGATCTTAAAAAGAAACTTGTAAAAAATAATGAAGCTAAAATGGTAATTTATAATGCTTTACCACGTAAATAATACGAAAGAATTTCTATGTGTCAAACCGCAAAAGGAATTTGGGATACTTTGTTAATCACTCTTCAAGGTAATAATCAAGTCAAGGCTAACAAAATAGATCTTCTTGTTCAACAATATGAACAATTCATGATCCCGGAAGAGGAATCAATAGATAATGCCTTTGCTAA
>BQNB010059576.1:16724-36039 GCA_026074375.1 Tanacetum coccineum | reverse complement strand
TCATGCTTTTCTATCTTTCTTTCTTTAATCGTTCTCAATCATAAAAGATTTTCCAACATAAAACAAACACACTTCTTGTTTTTTTAAAGCATACTCTTTTTATCTATGACTTAACCATTAAATATATTGAATTCTCGCCATCACATATTCTTTTTATTTTTCATATAGATTCATAAAGCCTGACTTTTGATAACCTAGATTCAACTTGACAATGCATAAATTGCTTAGAAAGGAAAAAGAGAGAAACCTAAAAATCCTTATAAAAGTGCAATTTCGCCGCACCGACGATGACTTAAATAACAATTGAAATGCAATTTTTAAGAAAATCCAGACACCCCAGTACACGTGTAAAAACTGTTGTTTGGAATCATCCCCAAACACCACTTAAAATTGAATGGGTGATATGTATATGTTACACTTTCGAGTAACTTATGTGTTTTTATAACGATAACATTGGAGAAGGTTTGCTTAATTACCTAGTAGCTTTCCGGTTTTACTTCCCGCAAGTGACAGAACCGGACTCGGTTCCTAATTTTTTCTAGTTCAGGTTCTGATGTCGTTGGCTTTGGATATAGAGAATTGGTTCTGTACCAGGACTTTCTTTGTATCTGCAGTTATAGTTATTTACCTTATTATGGTTGATACTTCAGATTATGTGTTTGGGATTGCCCACTAACACTGCGTATTTGCTCAATGCCATTTTGATATGATTATAAGCAACTTCAAGAGCTTATTTAAAAAAACAGATTTCAGTCAAAAAAACACCATGGTTTTGAAAAATGCATTTTAAGATCATGTGTTTATATCTTTATAAAGCCCATTCCTAAATAACTCAGGCTTTGATAAGATGGCTTTCAAAGTTACAAAAACTATGTGTATTTTCAAGTCTTTATAACAGATCCGCGTGGAATATATCTTTTCAAGTCTTTATAAAGCCCATTCCTAAATAACCCAGACTTTCTACAGAAACTATGTGTATGATTAGTCCTAATGACTCAAATTACACACTTCAGAATTTGGACAATATATAAAAGGCCAAAACACATATTAGTGCCTTGAACTTGGAAAAGTGGATCATCTAGTACCCTCAGCTTTTAAAGGTGCAGAATGATACCCTAAACTTGACAAAATAGAATTTCTACTATCCTATACTAATAAACTCAATAATTAATTATTTTTTTCTTTTTAAAAATCATTTTAGTATACTATTTTGTAAACTTTTAGCTAGGCAAATATATTTTTTTTCCTAAAATTTAATTATCTTTTATCTTTTAAAAATTAATATAGTATTTTAGTTGATTATTTAGAATAAAAAAAATGTATATGTAGCATTGATTTCTATAATATTTCTAGCATGCTACATTTAATATATCATTATATTATATTATTAAATGTTGTTTCAAATAATTTTTAGATTAACTTATAACTAACTATATAGGAGTTTTGTATTTTTCAATTTAAATATGCATATAAATAACTAAATTGTCAAATGGTTATTGTTTCAAAATTATTTGAAACGAATGCTTTAGTATATAATACGGAAATTTATGTATGGAACAATACTTTATAGAAAGTAAATTACCGCACTACTTTTGTTACATAGATATTTGTATTATATACCTAAGTGTTCATTAAAAATAATTTCAAGACAATAACAATTTGACTATTTATTTCTTTATATGCATATATAAATTAAAAATTACAAAACTCATATATAGTTAGTTATAAGTTGATCTAAAAATTATTTGTGACAAACATTTAATTTAATAATATAATATGAGGATATATTAATAGTAGTGCGGTAAAAATATTTTCAAAATTAATGCTACATATACATGTTTTTTATTCTAAATAATCAATTAAAATACTATATTAATTTTTTAAAGATAAAAAATAAATAAATTTTAGGAAAAAAATATGTTTGTCTAGCTAAAAGTTTCACTATAAAATATTTATTACAAAATATTATACTAAAATAATTTTTAGAAATAAAAATATAATTAATTGTTGAGTTTATTAATATAGGGTAGTAAAAATTATATTTTGTCAAGTTCAGGAAATCATTCTATGCCCTTAAAAGTTTAGAGTACTAGATGATCTACTTTGGTAAGTTTAGAGTACTAATATGTGTTTTGGCCTATATAAAAACAGCTTTATATAAGCTAGAAGAAGCATATATAAGCTTCTACGTATTTAACTATGTATGTAAGGTCAGAGAGAAACGAAACCTTCAGATCGCCAAGGATCTTGAAAGCCAAGACTTCAGCAAAATCAGCAACCGCGTGGTTAAAATAAAGAACAGTGAAGTGTTGTATGTTCATTGTTTGGTTTATGATAGCTTGGACCACGTCGGGGTGACAATGTCCACAATTCACCGTAGCTATTCCTCCATATCCGTCAAGGTATCTTCTTCCATTTTCGTTGAATAAATATTGCATCCTTCCATAAATAATACTTAACTGTTTTTCACCGTAACAATTTTTTATTTAGCTAAATTAGACACAGAAATGCTGAAAATCCCACACGGTGATAGCAAAAAGGCAACAACAACATATAAACCACAAAAGTTAGACTCTTGGTAAACTCTTGTGCAAACAACCAAAGAAGAATGCTAATATTCTAAGAACAATCTTCACTAAACACTTTAGATGGAAAGCATGACGTGTTACTATTTCAAAATAGTAGACAGTTGAGACAACTTTCTAATAGCAGGCCCTTATGACAGCCAATAACATTCCTAATAATGCGTCGTCCAAACAGGCCCTAACAGCTATCTGTGTTGCAATAAGTATACTTTGTGTAGTAAAAGAAAAAAGGGATTAAAGATACCTTCAATTTTGGTCTCTATCTCTTTTGATCTCGCTATATATGTAGATGCATTTGTGACTGTCCTTGCCATTTGCTTCAGCCTATTTTGTTGTTGCAAGCTTAATGTAATGTTCGACTGAAAACAGTTAAAAAAATTAGCATCATTAAACTGAAATCTAACAAACCAAAATCTCGACTTTTTTTAGTCCAAGTCAATTCTCAAAACTCCTATACCTGAAGAAATTCAAGGCCTGGTTTAAGATCAGACTCTTTATGTAATTTTCGACCATTATAAGTTTCTTGTAAAGGAGAAGACACGAATAGTAACATTTCTTTTTTGCTCTAACCCTCTATCGAGCTTGAACGACCGTCGTACCTTTGTTGCGCTATTGAGCTTCTTTTGACATGCCACTTTCGCCTTTACAACATCATGCAACCATTTACAAAGTAACAAAAAATATTGAAATAACGTTAATTTCAAATGACTACAGAAAGTTTAAAGAATATGCTAATAATGGACGCGTCATTTATCGGAAAACCTCAACCCTCTACCTATTTACCATTAATAATCATCTCAAAGCATAGAATTTATACCTCAAACTTGTTGTGAAACTGAAGTACCATCCGTGGATACGAATCCGAGATCTATCTGATACGGTAATTTAACACAATCATCACTATTCCTGTGATCTCTACTCAATAGCTCAGGAACGTCTTACCTGTACAGATCACCAAGGTATAATCATATAAAACAGAACTTACGCGAAAAGTATATGCAAATCTAAATATAATGTGAGCAATATAGCACAATCACCTTAAACCTTCATTAATTTAAATACGTTGGAAATGATTCAGTATCATAGTTTTATGCATCCATCTTTGTCACACGCGGCATTGAAAAGATGGCTTTCAAAGTTATATATTTAACACTTCATTCACCAAAAAAGGGCATGTACAATTAAGATGAATAGTTTAACTAACGCTTGATGAAACCTCACCAAATAAGTGAAATCACATGACTCTTTTTAATACCAGGTGCTCTGGTTCAGACCTCCTTTTGGTGCTGTTTTTTGGGCTTCATATAATGCATTTTAGGGGGTGTTTGGATCCATGTTTCTACTATTGAATAATCAAAGCATAATAAACTATGTATAATTTAAATAACATCGATTTGAAAAATAGGATGATTTTCTAATTCCTTTATTCAGTTCATGTTATTTAACACTCGTTTCTACTTTCTACTTAATTCGTTGTAAGCATTTGCACATTGTCATAGAGGTTTGCATCCAAAATGGAAGCGAAGAGGGGAAAGTGTTTACTTGTGTCACGTGCAACATTGAAAAGATAGCTTTCAGCGTTTATGTTCCTATTAGCCTAAACATTTTGCGCAGTCGCGGTTGACAGAGAACGGGTAACCTAGGCTGCCAGCATCAAAAAGAAATAAATACCTAAGTCAGTGTACATCACATACATTAACAAATTAACGGAACACATCGTGTTCAGAAATACATGTTTGATAGGCGTTGTACACGGTGTTGCCCAATTGATCAAATCTCAATGCCCAAACAAACTAATACCTAAAATCATGGTAAGCAAAAAAAAATATTACAACCATAAACTGAGAATGTTTTCGTCAGGATAAAAGTGAAACTCACCGGCAAGATTTCTCATACCCAAGCTCCTTGTACCCAAACTTATCACAAGCTTCCCAAGCTACAACCCCTAAATTATGCAAAACCCTTAATTTCAAGATTCAATTTTTATATACGAATAAGCGGTAATAATTGTTAAATTTAAGAAATAACTGATTAAAAAAGACCCAAAATTGAAAGTGATGGTCACCTTAACTATCATCAGTCGTAGCATTTGTATAAGCCTTTTTTGAATCGCCATAACAACTAATTTTGGAGATTAAATGCCCATTTCTCCTATCTTAGATTGCATGTGCAAGTGAGGGTTTTTATTTTATTTGTTTCATTAATTATTCGATCTCGATTTGTGGTGTGAGGCACTAATAAGAATTTGAGAGGTGAGTGATGAAAATTATGACTTAGATTCTCAATTGGTTTACTGGATTTGAGGGAGATGTGGGAGGTGGTGGATTTGAGAGAAAGATGTGGAGACGGTGGGTTTGTGTGTGTTTTTCTAAAATTACGTGTGGGACGGCGGATATACATAGCACACAGATTATCCATTTAATTAACAATATTTTATTAACTGGGTTGGGTTTCAACGGGTTTCTCGGGTTTTCAAGCAAGAATGAGAGTTTCAGACAGGGTCATGCCGCTGCATTAAATGCAGTTCTTACCCCGAGGATTTCCCTTTAAATAAATTTAGTAATAGATTCAGCCGTTTGAGTAACATGTGTGAATATTATTATTATTATTATTATTATTATTATTATTATTATTATTGTTATTATTGTAGTTGTTGTTGTTGTTATTTTTTTTAATAATAATAAATTTTATTTATTAAAATTTTACATAAAGTTAGATGGAAGTCTAGACACTAGTTGTGTTTCCACCTTTTTTTGAATACAGAAACTTACTTTATGAAAGATAAATTCACCACTTTTAACATTATTGAAGTGACTAATAGAAACAGACTTAATACGTAAAAGTGTGTCTAAAGCATCCTTATCAAATTCCCCAAACATAGAGAAAGCAATTATTATTATAACATCACTTTATTAGAAATTAATAGGATTTACAGAAAATTAGTGATAAGCCGAGATACTATCTCCCCCCCCCCCCCAACTCATGAAGAACTTCTTGATCCGCTTCAGCATGGTAACCGCATCCTTCTCCAATTCCCCCAAAGAAGATAATGAAATTGGGAGAAAACCATAACCAATAGCCGCACACTTAGCCTCATACTTTACGTTGTTTCGCATCAATTACCACATGATCGGGCGTGAAATCGGCCATCCCAGTTTGTGTCAAAGGCGAAGACCCAGTCATATCCACACACACATCAAGACCTCCAACCCACGAGAAAAGTAACATATCCGCTGGATGTAGGGGTTATGTATATATGTACCTGGAAGTCATGAGTATCTAGTTTGCATGAGACCTGACATAGCATATGCAGATGTAGGTATGTTGGATGGGCTTGATCACGTACAAGTTTTTATGGATTCTGAATAAGCCATATGTAGATTGGTCATTGTCATAGGTAAAACAATCACATATATGGGTCTATGATACAGGAATGTGTGGTGAGCTAGGAATCTATATTGCAGTACATGATGGGTTTGGCTCCTCTCGTATTGGAGAAGACTAGCTATCACGACTAAAGTGGAAATTGTTATAATATTAGTATGTAATAGTTAGGATATAAGTTTATGAGGCTAGTTGTACTTTAGCTGATCAAACTTAAATAGATTAGTCATGTATTATGAAATCTCCTAAGCCCCTCAATTGTAGATTCATTGTTCATGAAAGATTAAGTTTCTACCCCCTCATCTATACTACATTATAAAGGGTGTAGCCCCTTTTCTTAAATTTTTAATAATGTTGAAAAATGAATCTACCTAAGGAAACTATTGAATCATTGAATCAGTATAAGGGTTGACTTCATCTGTACACGGCTAGACACATCCTAAGTAAGGAAAATATTAAATCATAAGGTTCTTTTCCTAAATATAATACACGACTCGACATCTCTACTGTCGTTATGTAAAGTTGAAACTTATTTAGGGGAATTCAAACTATTTTAATGTTGAAACTGGTGCAACTAAAAATCAGGGAGCAAAATCAGGGATTCTAATCTTGCACAAGAAGCTTTTCGTTTATTGATACCATCATTCTCTTAATAAAACTAACAATTGCTTCCTTTTTGTTCTTTGTTTTTTTAGATGGATGTAACATTTGAAGGAACTTCATGAAAGCATCTGCATAACCCGATCATCAACTGCTTTTGTAGGTATGTCATTTTTGTGACCACGATTTTAGTATGTGTTTTTTGTTACTCTTTTATTACAGGGATGAATAATATCAAAGGAATTCATGCATAAAGGTGATATCCTCAACACGTTTTTGAATATTTCATTTTTTGGTGATTGACTCGATTGATTTATTTATTCTAATATTTCCTTTTTATTTTGATAATCAAGACTTAAACTAATGTTAATCTCATCTAATGCTATTGAAGGAACAAGTCAAACTTGCAAAAGTCCATGAAAACTATTAATTTTGGTTGGGTTCACTTCAGAGTATTTACACCATTGAATTTGTATATGGAACCTGAGTTGGTCTTTAGGCTAATGCATATATAAGCATAAGTTTCTTATTTTTCTCTATAACCCTCAGCTCACATGCCATACTCATTTTGAGATTTTCAATTCAAATAAGCTACAGGATCCGTGTATTGGAGGATAATGATTTCCTTGATTATTATTCCAAAATCAAACACAATATATAGACATCCAGGGAATATTCTAGAGAGCCATATGGGCTCGTCCCATCATACAAAACTGGGCCTGATACAATAAATAAGGAATGACTAATAAATGACATTAATTTTATTGACTAATGATATTGACTAATAAATGACATTAATTATATTGACAAATACGCCCCCGCAGTTCGAGCGGAAGGAGGACGGACACTCAAACTGGAGCAAAAATCTTCAAACAAAGCTGATGGAAGTCCCTTAGTAAAGATATTGGCAAACTAAAAATGAGATGGAACATGGAGAACACGAACATGGCCAGCTGTAACCATATCACGGACGAAATGAATGTTGATCTCAATGTGTTTTGTCCGTTAATGTTGAACAGGGTTTGCAGACAAATAAACAGCACTAACGTTATCACAGTAAACCAGAGTGGCAGTCATAAGAGGAGAATGTAGCTCATGAAGAAGGTTACGGACCCATGCAGTTTCAGCAACAACGTTAGCAACACCCTGATATTCTGCTTTGGAACTGGAGCGGGAGATGGTGTGTTGTCTTTTAGCAGACCATAACAAAAGATTATCCCTCAAAAATGCACAATAGCCTAAAGTAGACCTGCGTGTAGATAGGAAACCTGCCCAATCAGCATCAGTGTAACCAAGTAGAGTAGTAGCGAAAACATACAACTGGAGACCAAAATCCACAGTCCCCCGAATATATCGCAAGATACGTCTGAGTGCAGCAAAGTGCGGCTCCCTCGGATCATGCATATAAAGGCAAATTTACTGATCTGCATAAGATAAATCTCGACGTGTAAAAGTAAGATACTGGAGCCCCCCTACAAGGTTGCGATATAAAGTAGGATCCTAAATAGGAACACCTTTCGGACCCAGTTTAGACTCTGTATCAACGGGTGTCCGAGAAGGGTTATAAGTAACCATGTGAGCACGCTCAAGGAGCTGTAGAGCATACTTCTTCTATGACAAAAGCAAACCTGTAGGAGTACGATCAATAAAAATACCAAGAAAGTAATTAAGTACCTCAAGACCAGTCATGTCAAACTCGTTATTTAGAGAACCTATAATCTGCTAAAGTAGGGCTAGACAGGAAGCTGTGAGAATGATGTCATCCACATAAATAAGTAAGTAAGCAACCTAAGAACCCTGTCTATAGATAAACATTGAGGAATCGCAGCGACTATGATAAAATCCAGCTCATGTGGCATAACCCGCAAACCGCTAAAACCAAGCACGGGGTGCTTGTTTCAGTCCATATAAAGACATCTGTAAAAGATAAACATGATGAGGATACCAATTGTCAACAAAACTAGGAGGCTGATGCATGTACACAGTCTTAGATAAGTCACCGTTAATAAAAGCATTTTTAACATCAAGTTGGTGTATGCGCCACTTACAAGACACGGCAAGGCTAAGGACCATGCGAACGGTGGCCGGTTTAACGACCGGACTAAATGTCTTATCAAAATCAACGCCTAGTTGTTGACTACTACCGTTAGCAACTAAACGAGCCTTATAAGGCTCAAAGTCCCGTAAGCATGAAACTATGCTTAAACAACCACATGGAACGAACCATATTAACACCAGCGGGCCTTGGTATAAGTAACCAAGTGCCATTTTTAACTAACGCATTATATTTATCGTACATAGCATTATGCCAGTTTGGGTCTTTTAAGGCGTTAGACGGATTTTTAGGTATAGGAGAAATAGAAGAAGTATGTAGAGACAAGCGGTCATTAGGTTTGACAATGTCGGATTGCGATCGACTAATCATGGGATGAGTACAAGGAGGTTCGTGTACAGGTTCGGTGTTTGGCTGGGGATTTGGAAGATCAAAAATTGGTGGTGGTAGTGGACTGGTTTGATGGGACAAAGTAGATGGGCCATTAGCGTGGTTGTGGGCTATCAACGTTGGGAGGGTGGACTGAGGTTCGATAGGAGTTAGGCCTTGAGGTGTTGGGACGTATGAGGTGTTGGGCTCCGCATTAGGGATGGTCGTATTGTTAGGCTTAGCTGTTTTATGAGTTATGGGGGGAGGTATAGGGGCTGATGTGAGGGTGTTTAGGCGAGGAGGAGGGTGTCATAGAACAGTATAGAAATTGGGTTTTGTCAAAAGTGACATGTCTAGAGAGGATAATTTTATTTGTTTCGATGTCTAGGCATCGAAAACTACAATGGTAAGCGGGGTAGCCTAAAAATATACAAGGGGTGGCTCATGGAGCAAGTTTGTATGGGGAGTGAAGGTAAGGGTAGCATACACACCCGAATATTAGTAGGCGAGAGTAATTGGGTGGTTTGTTAAAAAGGCGAGTATAAGGAATTTCATTTTGAATTGCAGTAGAGGGTAGAAGGTTAAGTAGATAGGTGGCCATATAGAGAGCCTCGACCCAGAAGGTGAGGGGAAGGTGTGCTTGAAAAAGTAAAGTGCGAATGATATTGTTGATTGTTTGTATCATTCGTTTCGCCTTGCCATTTTGTTGGGATGTTTTGGGGCAAAGGAATCTAAGTTGAATGCCATGTTTGGCAAAGAGGGTGTGAAGTCGGTTGTTATCGAACTCACCACCATGATCACATTGGAAGTTTTTTATTTCGCATTTGAATTGGTTTTTAACATAATTACGAAAGTGCAAAAATTTATCAAACATGTCAGACTTTGAACGAAGAGGGTATATCCATAGATAATGAGAGAAATGATCAAGGAATAAGACATAGTATTTAAAACCACTAGAACTAATAATGGGAGATGTCCATAAATCAGAATGAATAATATCAAAACAATGTTCAACAATAGAATCCGAACTATGAAAGGGAAGCTTCACATGTTTGCCAAGTTGGCAAGCGTGACAAATATGTGAAGACTTTTCTTTATTACATGAAATAAAACGACTAGAGACAAGCGAACGTAGCACTTGATCACCCGGATGTCCGAGGCGTTGATGCCACGTGGAAGCACTTGTCGAGAGAAAAGCAATAGGAGAAGTTGACGGCTTGGTAACTGGATAGAGATCGCCCGAACTGTCACATCGAAGGAGGATATGACGAGTCAAGTAATCCTTCACAGAAAAACCAAAGGCGTCAAATTCAATAGTACAATTATTGTCCCTAGTGAACTGACGAACAGAAATGAGATTTTTAATTATATTGGGGGTTACAAGAACATTATGAAGATGAAGTGGGCGATGATGAGAAGGAATAATGCTATGGCCGGTGTTAGTGACGGGAATAAACTTGCCATCACCAACGTGAACAGATGGAAATAGGCATTTATTAAAAATGGTATTTAAATTACTTGCATTAAAATTTAAATGAGAAGAGGCATCTGTATCATGTGCTAAGTCGGGTCTTGCAGCGACATAATGCTAAACGCGCTTGGTAGAGTAGTAGGCTGGGATGAATAAATAGCCAGAGCGGGACCGAGTATACCTTGACCGGGATGCGGCAATCTGTAATGCATTTTTTGTGTAAATTGTTGAGCAACATTAGTCTTGTGGGCCACGTATTGGGCCAAAGTACATGTGAACATTATATCAGACGAGAGAAATAGAGATTTTAAGGTGAGGGTGGACTATTTAGAGAGAAGTTAAAAGAGGATAAGTTTTGCTCTAATTACCATATTGGAGGATAATGATTTCCTTGATTATTATTTCAAAATCAAACACAATATATAGATATCCATGAAATATTCTAGAGATCCATATGGGCTCGGCCCATCATACAAAACTGGGCCTGATACAATAAATAAAGAATGACTAATAAATGATATTAATTATATTAACTAATGATATTGACTAATAAATGACATTAATTATACTGACTAATACCATGCCACCAAAATGAATAACTCAGTGATTAAGATGTTTGATATTATTAATGTGTGCGTGGATATGTCTATTTCTTGAACATATGCAAGATTATCTCTACTCCTTATAAAACATTTAGGACATCTAAAATTAGAAGTCTTAAAAAAATTTAATAACCAAACCTTTCTGTCTAATTGAAAGCATCCATATATAATGGAAAGCACAGTTGCAAAGAATTATAACATCCCTTTAATATTAATATTAATACACCCTTTTAAAAACTTGTAACAACCTTCACACATATAAATAAAAGTTATTACATTGAGATGTAACAACTCAATATTTATAACAGGCTATTTAATGCCCATTTTTATTTTAATAATATTTATAAAGGCAAATGTAACTGTTGTTTCACTATTTCTAAGCTATATATTTTTTCACTATATAAACAACTTTAACCAGTCATTTTTTAACTCTCTCTCTCACTTAACAAGCTCTTTTATTGTCTCTCTTTCTTGCGTTTTCTCTTCTCCTCTGCTCACACTCCGACAAGCAGTAGCAGCTCCTCAAGATCCGACGACCTCCTTCGACCACAAGGTCCGTTTTTTAGTTCATGGTGATTTTTGATTAATTTTAGCAGTTTATAATCTCATTTATTTATGATGTGGTTATGGTATGTTAGAATGAAGATATAAAGAAAAAAGCTGGATGTCTGGATGATTAAGATGAAAGAAGATGTGAATATGACGATTTGTTGATCTTTACATATATTTTATGCAAGAGACATCAAAATCTTTTACTATATTATTTTTTAACATATCTTGTTTGATTTTTTAAATTTTACAGACCTAAGAAGATGAACAAAACAGTGGATGAAAATTGAAGGATGATGATTGATTGACTTTTACAAAACTTTTTGGTAAGTTATTTGCTAATCTTTTGTTAACATGTTTGTTATAACTCACTGATATTTTGTATGGGATGAGTAAAGGGTGATGGTGATGTTGATGGGAGCAAGGAAAAAAAGATATGGATGTCTCGACATTATGGTCATGACATAAACAAATATTATATAGATGTCTTTTCTTTCAAAGTATAGTGTGATAAGTTTTGTTCTTTGAATAAAGAAGAATGTATTTGAAATCTATACTACATTATAAAGCATTTAGCACCAAATAACCACACCAGTTAAATTCGCATATTCAGATGATGGTTGTGTCAGATATTTCGGTTTGTGGTGGTGGCGTTGATGGTCGTGAGTTTAAATAAGAGTGGATATGAAATTATTTGCATTGTTATTGCCTATTTTAATTTTAATTAGTATTTATTTGTAACAACCCACAATATTAATGGAGATCATTTAAACCGTATGAATTGTAACAACTCATTTAAACTATAATTTGTAACATACTTTTAATATTAATTTAGTTTTTTTTTAACTGTAACAACCGATTTAAAATCACCTCCCTCTTTTTAAATCTCTACTACTTTATAAAACATTAGCCATTTCAAGATATAAATTGGTTTCTAAGATTTATTTGGCAAATACCACTTTGTATTATAGAGAGACATAATCGCATTGATTGTGCCACAACGTGTACTACAATTTTACGAGGGCCGAAGTCTCGCGGGTCGTGTGTTTTCATCGAGACTTTTTCAAATAGATGTAAGTGACTCGTACAATTATCCAAAGGTTTGAAAACTATATTTTTGTTCGAGCCAATCATGTTCTTTTTGTAATGACGTCTATTTTAACTTATGTTTGAAAGATGTTACTTATGTTCCTTTCTTTCGTTTGAATTTTATGTTTATTTGGGTATAAAAATGTGTAGATTGGAACTCCGTATTACTTAAAGTTATTTTAATTAAAATTTGTCATTCTTTCGTAATTTTATTTTTAGAAAAAAACGTATAAATGAATAACAATGAATAATATTTTTTTGCCATAAAATTTAGTTATCGGAAAAAAAGTTATTAATATAAATTAAAATGTCACTTATAAAATCTTAATATAAAAATAACTCACTCTTTATGAAAGAATCAAAAAGCTACAACATAAACTAATCGTACTTCATACACAATAGATTCTCCTTGAACCTCGCCTAGCCCTCGCCGAAAGATTTAATTATACGGGAACTCGTCGTCGCAACGCGCGGGTACCAGATATTTTAACTTATGCTTCAAAGATGCTACTTATGTGTTCCTTTCTTTCGTTTGCATCTTATGTTTATTTGGATATGAAATACTTTGCATTATTATTGTTAAAGTTATTTTAATTAATTTATCATTCAATTGTACAGTTGTTGTTAGAAAAACGTTTCACCGAATAACATTTGCTCGCCGCAAAATATAGTCAGAGGGTACCCGCCGTCGTTGCAGCGTCAGGTACCCGTGTGATTATATTTTTGTAGTCTTAAATCTTTTAAGAGACCAAAACATTTCTTATTTTGGAAAGATATAAAGCCATTAGTCAATGTTCACCATACACATTTTTAAATTCACACCAGATTTAATGTAAACGTTTTTAACTAGCATGTGTTAATAATAGCCCATTTAAAAGAGTTTGCAACTCCTGGTTAAAAAGAGTTATGATCATTAATCGGCCAATTGATCTCATAACCTCCTCCATGAATGCATAGTGGTTACATGACCATGATCATGGTCATTAAGTTAATTTTGAAACCGCCTATTTAATAGGTTAAGTTAATGTGAAAAAAAGTTGATTTGTGAATTCTATATATACATGATTGACATAGATAATCCATCTTTAAACTTTTAATCTAAAAATTTATAACTTCAATGGGTTCTAACACTATGACTTACATCAATCATTCGACAGGTCAAATCTTCATTAATCGTTAAGGTAAAATATATTTTTTATAAACAATTAGGTTCTTAATTATTTTATTCGATTATTATATTGTTAACGAGTTATCTTTTTCACCTTGTTATTTAGATGAACCTGGATAGCGTTGACAAAAATGATCCAAAGGATGTTCAACTTCAAGAAGAAGACATCATGTACGATATTGCTTCAAGTGTTGAGGTAAATTTGGTGTATCTTTTGATCTTTACTTCATTAGTGTCGTTGTACTTACTAACAAGTACCTAAACTATCCTATCAAAAAAGATGTTACCTTTTAATAAGATCGCTCAAATTTGAACCTTATGTTATTTTAATGTGAAATAGTTGCATCGGTATGGTTTATAGTTATTTTAATTAAAATTTGTCATTATTTCATAAAGTTATTATTGTTAGAAAACACATATAAATGTACAACGTTTGCTCGCTACAATATTTAGTTACCGGGTACCCGCCGCCGCATTGCGTGGGTACCCGACTAGTTTTAACTTATGTTTGAAAGATGTTACTTATGTTTCTTTCTTTCGTTTGAATTTTATGTATATTATTATTTGGGTATAAAAATGTGTAGATTGGAACTCCGTATTACTTAAAGTTATTTTAATTAAAATTTGTCATTCTTTCGTAATTTTATTGTTAGAAAAAAACGTATAAATGAATAACAATGAATAACATTTTCTTGCCATAAAATTTAGTTACCGGGTACCCGTCTAGTCAAAATAAAGTTTGGTATCCAACTGAACTTAAATCTTATTATTTACGGTTTATTTTCAAGATACAAACATTTATTACATGTCACAACCAGTGTTCTAAAAGGCGCGTCATGGCGGCGCTGTGAAGGCGCGAAGCACGTTACGAAGTAGACTAAGGATGCGGCTCTAGGCGTGACTTGAGATGAGGCGTGAAAAAGCCCGCAAAAACGTAAGGCGTGACACTTTTTTTGGATTCAATTCTGATTAAAAAATTAATGAAAAAGATTAATACAATGATAGTTTTTTAACTTTATTCATTATTTACAACACTTTTTGTAAACCAGATATATATGAAATATGATATATAAATATATATAAATAGATATATATATATATATATATATATATATATATATATATAAAATATAATTAAATATAATATATACTAGATTACAAACCCGCGCCAACGGCGGTTTTGTACGATATTTTAGTGGTTTTATTGTTAGTGTAAGGGTGTGATTGTCAGATGTTTAAGACGACGTGTTGGATCTTGTTTAAAAAGTACCTACTTTCATGTTAAGGTTCTCTAATTTCTCTTTTTTTAGCCTCCTCATCACGACTCTTCTCCTTGTCTCTATCTTTAGCCTTTCTATCGCGACTCCTTTCCATCTTATATTCTTGACATCTCTATCGCAGCTCTTTTCCTTGACTCTTTTTTAAACCTCTCTATCGTGTTTTTTTTCATTGACTCTTTCTTTTAACATCTCTATCATGACTCCTCTTCTTATCTCTGTCTTTAACCTCTCTCTCACGGTTGTTATCCCTATATATGTCTTTAGCCTCCCTATTACGGCTCTTCTTCATGTCCTGTTCATTTTTTATTCTTTCTGCTACCACTGCAATGAGGTTGATCGAGATTTTTTTCTTGCTATTTATCCTCCCTTTCTTTCTTACTTTTATGTCAATGTTCCCTTATTCCCCTCACACGATCCCTCTCCTTGTCCCCATCTCTATCTCTATCTCTTTCTCATTCCCTATCTCTACGTTTACCATTCCTCTCCTCCATGTCCTTATCATTATCCTTGTCTTATGTTTCGAGGCTACTCCTATGTCTGCCTCTATCGTTCCTATCCTGGTCCTTTAGAGATGAACGGTGGCGTGAAGAGCCCCTTTCTGAAATATTAATTGAACATATAAAATCATGTGTTGCGGGAAAGCTACTGAAATATTAATTGAACATATCCTTTTTCAAAAGTACTCTTGTGCTCTTGTGTCATGTATTGGATAGATACATATGGATCTATTTTGTTTGTACTTTGTACGAAAGTAAATTAAAAATAAAACGTTATTTGGTGTTCCTAAATATAATTTAGGTTAGAATACCACCTCTAGATAAAAAATCCTAACTCCGAATTGAAAGACCAAAACTCCGATCAAACTTGAAATCATCACCGAAGGTCGAAATCATCATTCTTGGATTTGCTTAGAGGTAATATAATTGAATAATTTATATTGAATTAATTTATGTTAAATTAATCACTTGGAATGTTGTTAGATGACTTCGTGAACCACTTATGAAAATGAAAATGGGTCAATACATATGAGATGCGTTCTCTCCTTCTTTATCGGATCTGAGCTTTCCGGCCATTTTCCGGCGGGGAGGGGGGTGGGACCATCATGGCTGATCACCGCAAATATTCTAATAACGCAAAGGAAGGGACTTGGATCTTTCACACCCGAAATCAAAACCATTCAACACCAATTTCCAATCCTTACACCAAAGACCTTGAGAAAATCGCAACCTCGTTTTTCATCACAAACTTTCCACCAAACGTAGATGCCAAACGTCTATGGATTGCCTGTGAATCTTTCGGACGAATCGCTGATGCTTTTATTTCCAGGAAGCTTTCGAAACGTGGAAAACGATTCGGCTTTGTACGCTTTTTGGGAGTTTTAAACGAAGATGATTTCGCTAGAAAATTATCTACCATATGGATCGATAGTTTTCATCTTTTTGCAGCGGTTGCTAGGTTTCCAAGATCTCATCAACAATTTACCTCCAACAAAAAACACAATATTCCATCTAAGAAGGCAGACTCTAAACCACCTGTTAGAGCGGGATCTTATGCCTCTGCGGTACACGGATCCAACCCGATCTCTAACTCTGCTCCTAAATCTGATAATGCTCAATCATTAACTCTTTCTGACCAGGACTTAATCCAAGTGGAGAATACATCAAAGGTCTTATTAGTGAAAGTTCGTGAAGTGGGAACTATGAACAGCGTGTATTGTATCGGTAAGAGTGAAGGTTTCTCTAATCTTAAAATTCATCATATTGGGGGTCTCTGGTTATGGATTCAGTTCCCCAACGAGGAATCATGTGTGGCATTTAAAACTAATGCAACTATGCAAAATATTTTTTCATCTATCAGAAACGTTACTCCAAACTTCGTTGTAGATGAAAGACTAATTTGGATCGAAATTAATGGGCTTCCTCTATGTGCGTGGGGATCTCCTGCCTTCAAAAAAGTTGCTTCCTTGTTTGGTAATTTCATGTTCTTCGAAGTGGATCAACTCCCTTCAGTAGGTACCGGACGGGTTTGCATCTCAACAAAGAGTAGGAAATTTATTTCTGAATCTATTAAAGTTCTGATTTATGGGGTATCATATGAAGTGCATATTCAAGAGTTGGCTACTTGGTGTGCTAAGATAAATGATGATGCGTCCTCTACTGATTCAGACAGTGAGCACGAGGCAACAGAAGATGATGCATCAGATATGGGTAGTCCTTTTTTTGCTGATAACGAGGAGAAGAATTTGAAGGACAATTCCGATGGGAAATCTGATTCTATTGATCCAAATGTAGCTAACGAGGTCCCTTTTGTGGAACCAAATGATGACGAAGTGAATTTACGTGAAACTTCAGAAGTGAAAGTGAACCCTGATGTACATATCTCATCATCTGAGAATATTGACATTGAAGTTCCTGATTTGGATCCCAAAACACCTCAGAATCCTAACAGCTCAAGCGACATTAGCTGCCCGCCTGGTTTTGAACAGTTTAAACATCATCAACCGGAATCAAATCCACAATCACAAACTTCCCATCATAATAAGTGCTCGAACTTGTCTGATAACAATACATCGCCAAAGTTTAACGGTTTCTCTTTGATTCATGAACTATCCAAAGTTATCGAACTAGGGGGGGCGATGGGTTTTGACGTTAAAGGCTGTCAACAGACTCTTGAGAAAATAATCAAAGAAACAGGTGAGTACGTTGTGGATCGATGAATATTCTTTCTATCAATATACGCGGATCGAGAAAGTACAAGAAACGCAGATGGGTGAAAGAACTATGTTTTAAACACAATGTTCATTTTCTTAATATCCAGGAATCTAAAATGACACGTCTTGAGTTAGTTCGTCTAAAGACTATGTGGGGTAATTATTCTTTTGATTACGTTTGTAGTATGGCTCGGGGAAGGTCCGGGGGGCTAATTTCGATGTGGGATCCTTTAACGTTTGTAAAATCCAATTTTTGGTGAGACGAAAACTTCATCATCGTTCAAGGATCTTGGTCAAATTCGAATGATATTTACTTTATTATAAACGTGTATGGTCCTCAAGACTCCATGGCAAAAGCGGATCTTTGGCAACGATTATCTTCTTTCATCTTAAGCCATACAGGAAATTAGATTTGACTCCGAATGTTTTGGGTCTGTTTTTTCACAGACAGATGCACATGTTTTCAATTCATTCATAAACTCCTCTGGTTTAGTTGAAATCCCAATGGGTGGTCGTTTATTCACATAGATGAACAAAGCAGGTACCAAGTTAAGTAAACTTGATCGCTTTCTCATGACGGTTGATGTTCTTACTAGTAATCCGGATCTAAAAACTATCGTTCTTGATAGACAGTGGTCTGATCATAACCCCATTTTGATGTATAATGAAAAAAGTGACTACGGGCCCATTCCTTTTAAACTATACCACTCATGGATACATCAGAAAGGTTTTGATGTAATGATCAAAGAAGCTAACGAGGAGTTTGTAAACTCAAATTTCCATTCTTGTTCTCTGCAACAGAAGTTAAAGTTTATGAAGCTAAAAATCAAAAATTGGCACAACGACTCAAATTCCAGAGACTTAGAGCGCTCAATGGAGATCCAAAGTTTGGTAAATGCAATTGAACTGAAAATTGATAACTCCACGGTCTCGGATGAAGAAAGAAACACTCGCCTTAATCTGTTGCAAGAACAAGAGGACCTTGATCGGTATTATTCTATGGATATCACTCAAAAATCCAAAATTCAGTGGGACGTAAAGGGTGACGAGAATACGAGTTTTTTTCATGGGATCTTAAACCAGAAACGTCGCCATCAGTTGGTACAAGGCATTATGGTGAATGGAGAATGGATCTCTAACCCTATTCAGGTCAAGAAAGCATTCTTTAATTTCTTTCATGACAAATTTCAACCTACTGAATCTTCTTTTGATGCTAATTCAAATCCAGGGTTCACTACCCTATGCCCAAACATTGCCTTAGATCTTCAAAATCCGGCTTCTTTTGAGGAAATAAGAAAAGCGGTGTGGGACTGTGGTAGTGGTAAATCCCCGGGTCCCGACGGGTTCTCTTTTTTATTCCTCAAAACGTATTGGGAATAATTTAAAGATGATGTTGTAAATTTTGTCACGAATTTTATGCAAACGGGTGTCATGCCAAGAGGTTCAAATTCAGCC
>BQNB010059576.1:2901-15169 GCA_026074375.1 Tanacetum coccineum | reverse complement strand
TTTAAGATTGTTGAGAAACATGTACACTTTTATGAAATTAAAATTAGATTACAATTAATAAATAATTAACAGAAAATAAATAACAGATAATAAAACATACAGATTGGGGGTAGAAGCAGAAGACACACACTATGAACGATAAATAAAGAAAACAGTAAAATAGTAAAAGGACTTACTAGAACACCATCAAGGAAACACTCTTCGAGACACATGTTTGACACGCTTAGCACTAAAGAGCTCATGCCGTCACGCTACGCCTCACGCTATTTATAAACTTGGTAGGGAGTGTTAATAAAAGAAAGCATGCCCATTCCCAATATAATACTAGTACTCTAGTTACACTGTAGTTGTGTCTTTAGTTATATTCAGTGTTGCAAAACAAGGTCTACAATGCCGATTAATCGTCGCGTAGGCGCTACAAGGCCACCGACCTTGCCGATTTATATAACAGGGTTAAACAGATAGGTAAACCGTGGTCAACGGCGATCAATAGTGGTCATCGATGGTCAAACTTGCCGAAAACGTTCTAATTTTGCTGAAAGTACCTAAAACTCACCGTAAACTTGTTTTGATCACTTATAGTAACTGTTTAAATCTATTAGAAGTTGTTTTTTTAGAACAATCTTGCCAATAATATCTAAAACTCGCCGGAAATACACAAAACTTGCTTAAATAACCCTCATTTTGCCAAAAATGTCAATCCGATTAATCGTCGATTAATCCCGCCTAGACCGATTACAAGCTACAAGGTGGTTGACCGCCCGACTAACGATTCTCGATTTTTGCAACCTTGGTTATATTTATATTTTAATTATCTCAGAACAATTTGTGAATTGAAATGTTATTGATGTAGTTTTGTTTAAGAATCGTTTAAATGGTTTTAAATTTGTACCGTGAGTGTGAAACTTTAAAATAAATCAGTTGTTAGAGAATATATATAGTTTTGTAGTCATGTTGATTTTTTTAAGTTTAAAATGTTAAAGCTACTTAGTACGCAACTATTATGTTATCTGGTTTTTAAAATTATTTTTATAAGTTTGATATGTAAAAATAAATGTCTATTTTATTTTTTAACAAAGAGAAGATGTTTGGTTAGAGAAAATATTTGATTGGTCAACAATGTACTTAGTGGCCTTTCTTAAAAATTTGACAGACGGAGTATATAACTATTTTGTTATATAGTTTTACGTATTTGTGTTGGTGAGATTTCTTAAAAAATGTGTGCGTTATGCGTTTTATTTTGTTGATGGCTTGCTATACGATTTTGTTTGAGGTCAAGCTACTAGAAAATAGTGTGTCATTTGCTTGAAAAAATTCATAAAGGGCATTAATGATCGTCTCGCCCAGGGCATCAAAAACCTCAGGCCCAGCCTTGCAAATAACCCTTAAATTTTATACCCATAGACTTTATATTTTAAAAGTACAACATATATGTGGCTTTAAAAATACAGCATATATATGCACAAGATTATTAATATCAAAATGAACATAAATTCCTCGGAGGCTCAAGGCTCCGCTTTAGATAGACTTTGTTGTGTATTGGCGGATTCCCTTACGGTAGCCCTAGTAGGTTTTACGCCAACGAATACTTCAAAAGTGTTGTTTGTACAGCGTCAGAGGCTAGCTGATATGATCCAAAGTAGATTTCAATCAGTGAAATGGTACTTTGATCTTCAAACTACCAGAAGATTCAAACAAACAAGAAGAGAATCTTGGAGATAGAATGAAAGGGATTTGTTATTAGTTGAATGAGTTAAAGGTTTGTTACAAGAGAGAATTGTAATTGAAAAACATGAATGAAATGATTACAGAGTTGTGTATTTATACTAATGAAATGAAAGATAAAATGAAATGTTTGTTGGTAACTGTTTTCCCCGTCAATTGTGCTTGAGTTCTTCTTTGACTTTTAGTTTGACTTTTCTTAACTGACTTCCACTCATAACACTCCACGCCCCTTGAAAACATGCTTGTCCTCAAGCATCAGGATCAAAAGCTGGATACCTTGCTTGTAAGTCAGTTGCCACTTCCCAGGTAGCATCATCATTGTTTCCATTTGACCATTGGACCAACCAATAAACCACAGCTGCATTGTTGACCTTTGCAATCTTCCTATCCAAAATGGCAACTGGAATAGCAGTCATAAGTCCTTCTTGAGTGCAATGAGGTAGTGGAATAGGAGTACTTGTTTGGCCTTTGTAGGGTTTTAATTGAGACACATGAAAGACATCATGAATTGTAGCTGTATCAGGTAATGCCAATTTATAAGCCACTGCTCCATGTTTGGCCAACACCTGAAATGGGCCATAAAACTTTGGAGAGAATTTGTGCTGTTTGTGCATCCTCAAAGTGACTTGTCTATGGGGTTGTAGTTTAAGCAAAACCCAATCCCCAACATTAAAACTCCTGTCACTTCTCTTGCTATCTGCAAATAGCTTCATTCTTTGTTGTGCTCTGTCCAAATGAAATTGTAACAAAGCAATTGCAACTTCTCTAGCTACCAATGACCTATCCACAGCTTCTACATGTGAGTCACCAGCCATATAGGACACGTGAGTTGGAGGCTTTTGACCATAAACCACTTCAAATGGAGTACTGTTTGACCATCTGTCTGAGACTCGTATGCAGTTGATAGTTGCAAGGTAACTCCCAATTTCTTGAACAGTTCTTTCCAGAAATGGCTAATGAAAACTTTATCTCTGTCACTGGTGATTGTGTGAGGCAAACCATGTAATTTGTAGATTGTGTCCTAAGAAAAGTTGTGCCACTTGAGCAGCCTTAAAAGGATGAGCCATTGGAACAAAGTGAGCATATTTACTGAGTCTGTCCACAACTACCATAATCACTGTCTTTCCATGAGATGAAGGAAGACTTTCAATGAAATCCATGGAAATATCTCCCAAATCTAAGTAGGAATGGGCAAAGGTTGTAATAGACCAGGATATGGAGCCAAATCTGGTTTATGACATTGACAAGTATGACAAACTCTAACATGCTCCCTGACTGACTTCTTCATTCCTTTCCAATAAAACATAGTTTTCAGCCTTTTGTAAGTTGCCTCTACCCCTGAATGTCCCCCCAAGGGTTCATTGTGGTAGTACTTGAGTAATTCTGACCTCAATTGAGCATTACTTCCAATCACCAATCTTCCATGTCTTCTCAGCTGTTCATCTTGCCAACTGAATTTAGAATCTACATTCCCTCCATCTTTCACCTTTTGGATGATTTGTTGAATACTAAGATCAGTCACCCAGCTTGCTTGAATTCTTTGCAACAAATCATTTGAAATTTCTGACACTATCATAGATTGTAAAGAGGGTAATGAAGATCTGGAAAGTGCATCAGCCACAATGTTCTCACTTCCTTTTTTATACAAAATCTCATAATCATAGCCTAGCAATTTGGGAAGCCATTTTATCTGAAAAGGAGTAGATAACCTCTGTTCCATCAGATACTTAAGGCTAAAATGGTCTGTTTTTATCTTGAAGTGTCTTCCCAACAAGTAACCTCTCCATTTTTCCAAAGCATAAACTACAGCCCACAATTCTTTCTCATATGTTGACAATCCTTTGTGTCTTGGTGCCAATGATCTGCTGAGAAAAGCAATAGGATGCCCATTTTGTTGCAATACTGCTCCAATTCCTTCCTCAGATGCATCAGTCTCCACTACAAATGCTTGTTGGAAATTTGGTAGGATTTTTTGTTTGTTGTTTTGGGATTGTGGTGGGTGTGTGTTTGGGTTTTTTGGTAGTTTTTTTTTATTTGAGGTTTGGGGGTGGGGGGGTGGTGGGGGGGGGGGGGGGGGGGGGGGGGTGGGTGGTGTCGGTAGAGTGGGGGGGTTACCAAGGATCATAAGACATTGCTTCCTTCAAATTATCAAATTCTTGTTGAGCGCATTAGTCCATTCAAATAAGTTCTTTTTCAGCAAAGCTATCAAAGGCTTGCTAATTGTTGCATACCCTTTGATGAATCTTCTATAATAGCTAGTGAGACCTAGAAATCCTCTTAATCTTTTGATATTCACAGACACAGGCCACTCTTGCATTGCTTTAACCTTAAAGGGATCGGTAGAGACTCCTTTTCCAGAAATCACATGTCTAAGGTACTCAACTTGACTTATCCCAAACGCACATTTACTCATCTTAGCAAATAGTTGCTGAGACTGCATAGTGTTTAAGACCACAACCAAATTCTTAACATGCTCTTCCATATCCTTACTGAAGACTAGTATATCATCAAAGAATACTAGGAAAATCTTCCTTAGAAATGAAGCAAAGACTTCATTCATTAAGGCTTGGAAAGAAGATGGTGCATTTGTCAGTCCAAAGGGCATCACCAAGAATTCATAGTGACCTTGGTGAGTCCTAAAGGCTATCTTATGAATATCCTCCTCACACATCCTAATCTGATGATAGCCATACCTCAGATCAAGCTTTGTAAACACTTGGTCTCTAAACAACTCATCAATTAACTCTTCTATGATAGGAATGGGGAATTTGTCTTTAATAGTCTTCTTGTTTAGGGCCCTATAATCCACACACATTCTCCATGTGCCATCCTTCTTCTTAACCATCATAATTGGTGAAGAAAAAAGGGTTATGGCTTTCCCTTATTACCCCACTATCAAGTAACTCAGTGACCATGGCTTCTATAGCATCCTTCTGAATTGGAGGGTGTCTATAGGGCCTAATGTTGATAGGTGCTGTATTGGCTTGCAGAGGTATTCTGTGATCATGTTTCTTATGGGCAGAGACTTTGGGACAGCAAAAACTTTCTCATACCTATGCAGTAGGGGAATTAAGGATGGATGAACATTAGTAGATTCACTAGATATACCTGTGCTCATGAGCTCAGCTTGAACACCAGAAGGAGGGTATACACACAATGTCATAGAAAACAATTTTGGCCCAATTTGCTTCCCCTGCATCCACTGTATTGCAGGTTGTGGAATTCCCCTGAGAACTATCTTCTTTCCTTGATACATAAACTCCATCCTCAACTGCAAGAAATTGCAAACTATGTCCCCTAAGGTTGCCAACCATTGCACCCCTAACACCATTTCACACCCACCCAAAGGTATCAACATCATATCAGCCTGAAATGCCTCCCCTTGCAATTTCCAAGTTACACCTTTACACACATGATTACTAGTCAGAAAGTTACCACCAGGTACTGTTACTTGTAGTGGATAGCTTCCTTTAACTGGACATCCAAGTTGCTTGGCAGTAGAGAGATCCAAAAAATTATGGGTGCTACCACAGTCAATCAAAATGTTCACAGGCTTATTGTTGATTTGGCCTTTTATCCTCATTGTTTGGAAGGTATTAACCCCTGATATGGCATTTAAAGAAATCTGAGGTTGTGTAACTGTATCTGGCTCAGGAACATAATCATGCAAGTCCTCACTGACATTTTCCACTACATTATCCTCACAGCCAAACACTCCTTCATCAAATTGTTCATCTAAATTCTCCCCCATGTCATTATTTCCTTCAATGATTTCCAAAGAATATAGCCTCCCACTACACTTGTGTCCAGGCACGTACTTTTGATCACAATAGAAACATTGATTCTTTGACCTCTTATCATCTAATTCCTTCTGAGTCAATTGTTTCCTGACTGGTGTAGTTACAGGGGTGTTTGGTTTAGTTCTCCAATTAGTGGTTGTAACAGGTGAGGGCAACAAAGAAGGTCTTGAATTATTTCCATACCCAGAATTACCACTTCCAAACCTACCCATTTGAGAATTCACCACTGCTTTATTCTTTTTTCTCACAGCTTCCAAAGTAGCTTTCTTGGGTAAGTTTGTTAGCTATAATGCATCGCCAAATTTAGTGGGCTCTAAACATCCTCACAACCCATTCGCTTTCAGGTGTAACGCCACCCAAATAGAACTCACAGCATGTTCTTCACTAATATCCACCCTACTTAATAAGGTATCAAATGCATCTTGATAATCCTTGGCATTAGATTGGTATTTGATTTTCCGAATCTCACTGATTGGATCATCAAACACAGTTCTAAACCTTTGTAAAATCCCATCTTTATACACATTCCAAGTAACATTTTCTCCATTAAGCCTGATAAACTGCCTATGCCAAAGTAATGCAGTATCAAACAGATGAACAGAGATGAGTTTTACCTTCTGATTCTCAGGAATCTCATCAATGGAGAAGAATTGTTCACACCTGAAAATCCACCCTTTAACATCATCTCCTGAAAATTTAGGAAATTCGACCTTAGTCATTCTTGTAAACTGATTCTGAGTTGAAGCTCTCCCATGAACATTCATTCCTTGATTCATGGTCACCATTTCTTGTAATGCTTTTGTAACTCGTTCCAATGATGCTTCCAAAGATACAATCATTCCATAAACACCCTATGCTTCATTTTACTAGTTCCCAACCCTGTATCTTGAAGCTGAGCCCTTGATTTGGGGATTGATTAGAAATTGAATTATGTTATTTGTTGTTAGTATAAATCCTCTACTCTTCGTTCGAATAACAAACCTAACAACTTATAACCGTTCTTGGCCAAATCAAATCAACCAAACGGAAAGACACCAAACAGTAACTAACTTCTGAACATTTGTGAAAAGAAACAGATTTAGAGTTAGCCAGAAGCAGCTCTGATACCACTTGATATAACCAAAGTATAAATATCAAATCGTGAACTGGTACATAGATCATCAGACTACAGAAGATTATCAACAAACAAGAAGATAATCTGGAGATAGAATAAAGAGTATGAAATTAGTTGAATGAGTTAAAGGTTTGTTACAAGAAAAGAAATGTAATTGAAGAGAGGAAACATCAATGAAATGATTACAGAGTTGTGTATTTATACTAATGAAATGAAAGATAAAAAGAAATGTTTGTTGGTAACTGTTTTCCCCGTCAATTATGCTTGAGTTCTTCTTTGACTTTTAGTTTGACTTTTCTTAACTGACTTCCACTCATAACATTTTGCTTCTCCAGTTTATCACTTTGGTCTGCAATATAACAAATAGTTGAGAGAATTGAGGAATGAAGATGCATGCATCGGATCAGATTTTGAGAACTGAAGTGATAAACTGACCATATATATTGCAGACCAAAGTGATATACGGTGCGTACGTTTATTCCCTTGATGTACCCGGCGAGAAAAAAAAAGATGTTTTTTATGGTTTGTGAAGACCATATGAATGAATAATATTAGGGTTTTATCTAAGAGAAGTTATGATCATGTGTTTGTGTTTTTCTGGAGGCGTAACAAAAAGGGGATAAAGCCATAGAATACCAACGAACTTTTCACAATTTATCGATTTGGTACGTGTACTGTAACAATTATCGATTTGGTACGTGTATTTTCATAGTGTTCTCATTTGTACATTTTGATGACGTGTCACGTTATTGATGTGCTACGTGTCAGTCTATCACGTATGACACATCATCAAAATGTGCAAATGAGAACATTGTTCTCAAAAAGTACACGTACAAAATCGATAATTTTTTCAGTACACGTACCAAATCGATAAATTGTGAAAAGTTCGTTGGTATTCTATGGCTTTATCTCTAACAAAAAGAATAAGTTGTTATCAATTCTTAAAATATCTTAAAAGAATATTTACAATATACCGAATTTTAGAGATTAGGAGTAATTAATTTTTGCACGTTATATATTTTAACATGCAAGATATAATCAAAAAAATTAGCTAGTCTAGTGGTTATGTGGTTTGGTAATAATGTAAAAAACCCAAGTTCAAACCATGCTAACAACATGTGGTAAACACTTTAAAGTGAAAAACAATAGGCACCAATAACAAAGTGACATGTGTCTTTTTTATTTAAAAAGAAATGTTAATTACTTTAATGTCATTAAAGGTATTATAGTCATCTTTATTTTTCACATAATGCTAATTAATACTATCATTAAAAGTATTGTGGTTATGTAGTAAGTAATTAATTAATACTATCATTAAGAGTTTTGTGGTTATGTATAAGGGCTCGTAAGAGTATTTGTGGTTATATATAAGTGCGCCACTACAAACGTATCAAACGAGTTTAGTGTGTCACTACATACGTCTCAACATAATTTGTGTGATAAAGATAGTGTGTCACTAAATATGTATCAAGAAACTAATGTGTCATAAAAATAATTTGTTGTATCACTACAAATGTGCCAATAAATCTAGTGTGTCATTACATATGTATCAAAAAACTAATGTGTCAATTTTTTTTGTTGTATCACCATTCATGTATAAAAACAAATTAATTGCATGAAAATTATACGAAAAAATAGTAAAAAAAACTAGCAAAAGAATTTTTTATTATAGTAGTAAATAATGTATGAAAATGACATGTATACAATATTATAGAGAAACATTTATTACTACTCATTAATTTTGTGTTTGACCATATAACTTTTGTTGTATACAAAAACTATTAATTTTTTGTTTTGTTACAATTATGCCCCTATTTAATAAATTTTGAATCTCATCATAAAAATAAATCCAACGGCCCACAAGTGTGCCTATTATTTTTCACTTTAAAGTGTATACCACAATAACGCTCCCCTATATATATATATATATATATATATATATATATATATATATATATATATATATATTTATTATTAATATCATATATTTAATTATAATTTTATATATTATACATATATTTACCCATCACCAGCTAGTTAACGCTTCCCTATATTTATATTCTAATATGTATATAATATATATTTATATCTTATTCCTATATCTTCGTATTCTATTTAATCTTATTACTCCCCGTTAAGTTTTGGATGTTCGCCTCTTTTTTGCCCTCTCTTTTTTTCCTTTGAGTATCATCTTTATTGGACACGGATTTTAACGTTTTTGATCTTCACAATTCGCTTTTTACTTCCTCTATGCTAAATATAAAGCTCCTAGAACTCTTTTTCGGCTTTTCTTTTCTTACTTTGCCTTTCATTTTTGCCCCTCTTAAATTTTACAACTCGAGAACCACTGCCATTGTTGTCCATTTTTGGGCTTGGCTTTACAATGTTACTCATATATATATTTCTTGCACCCTAAATACTTGTAAAGAGGGGCGATATTATAAACTAAGAGACGGTTTTAGGTTTTGATTTTTGGGTTTTTCAGGATCTGGAATGAGGCGTGATACCATGTAAGAGGATAATGACTTTTATTGATTTTCGTATCTCTCTATTACACAAAGATACAAATATATATATATATATATAATATGAGCCTATACAAGAGCTATTTTGGGTAAATATTGATTACCCACTAATCATGCTAATCACCAGCCAATCAATCATATTAATTGTACAGCTAATCATATGGATGACTACAAATCATATGGATAACTACAAATTGAATGGCTAACACTCCCCCGCAGTTTGAGCGGGAGGACACCGAACACTCAAACTGGAACGAAATTCCTCAAACAAAGCAGTAGGCAAGCCTTTAGTAAAGATATCTGCAAACTGACAGCGGGAAGGAACATGAAGAACCCGAACCTGACCAGTAGCAACCAAATCACGAACAAAGTGAATATCAATCTAAATGTGCTTCGTACGCTGATGCTGAACCGGATTAGAAGATAAATAAACAACACGGACATTATCACAGTAGACACTCGTAGCGGAAGACAACGGAGTATGTAACTCACGCAATAAGTTGCGTAACCAACAAGTCTCAGCAACACAACATCTGCAGCACCACGATATTCTGCCTCGGCACTGGAACGAGAAAGCGTTGGTTGACGCTTAGCAGACCAGGAGAGTAGATTGTTGCCAAGAAAGACACAGTAACCTGAAGTCGATCGTCTAGTAGTAGGACAGTCAGCCCAATCTGCATCTGAATAAGCCACCAAGTCGGTAGTAGAAGAGGAGAATAACTGCAAACCATAATCTAAAGTACCGCAAACATAACGCAAGATCCGCTTAAGAGCGGAAAAATGAGGCTCCCGAGGATCATGCATATGAAGACAAACCTGCTGAACAGCATAAGAAATATCGGGTCTAGTAAAAGTAATATACTGCAGAGAACCTGCAAGACTCCGATAAAGTGTCAGATCGGAAACCACATCACCTGTGGTACCCAGCTTGGATTCAGTATCAACAGGAGTCCGAATGGGATTGCAATGAACCATACCAGCCCGATCAAGAATCTCAACTGCATACTTCTTCTGAGATAAAAACATCCCTGAAGAGTCCCGTGTAACGGATACGCCCAAGAAATAATTAAGAGAACCTAAATCAGTCATAGCAAACTCCTGATTCAAAGAACTAATAATTCGATGTAACAAATCTGAAGAAGAGGCCGTAAGCACAATATCATCCACATATAACAACAAATAAGCAGTATCCTCCCCTTGGTGAAAGATAAATAAAGAACTGTCACAACGACTGTGATGAAACCTCACCCTGGTAATATAAGATGCAAATCGCTGAAACCAAGCGCGAGGAGCCTGCTTGAGCCCATAAAGAGAGTGCTGAAGCAAGCACACATAATCAAGATGAGTAAAGTCCCGAAAACCAGGAGGCTGGTGCATGTAAACAGTCTCAGATAAGTCCTCATGTAAAAATGCATTCTTGACATCCGGCCAATGTCGAGAAGCAGCCAAACTAAGAACCGTACGGATGGTCCCGGGTTTAACAATTGGGCTAAAAGTCTCATCAACATCAACACCCTCTAATTGAGTGCTACCATTAGCCACCAGCCGAGCCTTGTAGCGACTAAGCCTACCATCGGCTAAATACTTATGACGAAAAATCCACATACACCGGACAACATTGACATCCGGTGGTCGAGGGACAAGAGTCCAAGTACTGTTTTTAATTAGTGCATTATATTCATCTCGCATAGCAAAGTGCCAATTGACATCATTAAACGCTTCACGATAGGATCTGGGTAAAGGAGAGATCGAAGACACATGCAAAGTAAGACACTCAACATGACGATTAGTCCCGTCACGAAAACGAGTAACCGTGTGGTGAACCGAATTAGGGTTTGGGTTAACGGGGAGGGGGGATGGGGGTTCTGGTATAATAGTAGGTGTGTGTTGGGCTGAGTTAAGTGATGGAGGGGCTGCGTGGTCAGTTGATTAGGCCGAATGTGGAGTTATGAGTGTATGGGCCGACCCATCAATAATAGGGGTGATAGGGGATTGGGCCGAATGTGGAGTTATGGGGGTTTGGGCCGTCGGGGATAATAAGTGGGCCGCATGAGTCAGACTAGTGGAGGTGTAGTAGGTTCGTGAACAAGAGGTTGGAAGGTGGAAATGGAAACGAATGGTGGGTTAATATTGGGTTCATCTAGAAATGTGTAAGACGGTACCGTAGTAGATGGAGTGGAACCGTACGGGAAAACGGTTTCATCAAAGGTGACATGGCGAGATATAATAATTTTATTAGTGGTTAAGTCAAGACACCTATAGCCACGATGATTAGAGGCGTGACCCAAAAATAAGGAAGGTGTAGCACGGGGTTCAAGTTTATGGTTAAGGTATAAGTGAGGGTAGCATAAGCATCCAAAAGTACGCAAAAGACTATAGTCAGGTGAAGTTCCAAAAAGGCAGGTAAAGGGACCTTCATTGTTAATAGCGGTGGAGGGTAAAATGTTAAGGATATGAACGGCCATATGAAGGGCCTCAACCCAATAAGTTGGTGGAAGTTTTTCTTGAAAAAGTAGAGTCCGAATAATGTTGTTAAGTGTGCGTACCATATGTTCAGAGTTACCATTTTGTTGAGATGTCTTGAGGCATGAAAAACGGAATTGGATGCCATGAGTGTTGAAAAATGTCATGAAGGTTACGGTTGTCGAATTCACCACCATGATCACATTGAAAAGCATGAATTTCACACTTAAATTGAGTGCGAACATAGTTGCGAAATAATATAAATTTAGACAGAACATCAGATTTACGAACCAATGGATAAACCCAAACAAACTAAGAATAGTGATCTAAGAACAAAACATAATATTGAAAACTTAAAAGACTTGGTATGGGTGAAGTCCACACATCCGAGTGAACAATGTCAAAACAGGAAGAAACAATAGTATTAGAACTGACAAACGGAAGCCTCACATGCTTACCAAGTTGGCAAGCATGGCATAGAACGGGAGGCTTCTCTTTATTACATGAGATGACATTGTTAGACACTAGACGACGCAACACGTCACTTTCTGGGTGTCTAAGACGCTGGTGCCACGTATGTTGACTAACAAGAAACGCATGCAGGATGGGAGAAGGAGCTGTACCAAGGGTAGAGATCTCCG